>LKNJ01000482.1:326317-366686 GCA_002120245.1 Maccullochella peelii | reverse complement strand
GGACTGCCTTTTTTCACCCACATAACATTGCAAAAATCAGGCACATTCTGTCTCAAAAGATGCAGAAAAACTAGTCCATGCATTTGTTACATCTAGACTGGATTATTGCAACTCCCTATTATCAGTTTGCCCCAATAAGTCCCTTAAGACGCTCCAGCACGTTTATTGACAAGAACCAGGAAAAAGGATCATATTTCTCCCATATTAGCTTCTCTGCACTGGCTCCCCATAAAATCCAGAATAGAATTTAAAATCCTTCTCCTCACCTACAAAGCCCTTAATGGTCAGGCACCTTCATATCTTTAAGAGCTCATAGTACCCTATATCGGCCTTCAGCTATCAAGCTCCTCTTCTGTGGAACCAGCTTCCCATTTGTGTACGGGAGGCAGATACCCTCCTCACATTTAAGAGTAGGCTTAAGACTTTCCTCTTTGATAAAGTTTATAGTAGGGCTGCCTCAGGTGAGCCCTGAGCCACCCCTTAGTTATGCTGCTATAGGCCTAGACTGCTGGGAGACTTCCTACGATGCACTGAGCTTCTCTCCCTCTCCATCGGTACGCACTCTTATCACATTGATGCTTGCTGCTAACTCAACTGCTTCCCTTTCTCTCCTCTTTCTCTCTCTCCTTCTGTTGCTTTCTCCGAGCGTTTCTGCCTCCGGAGCTGTGGAATCTGGATCTGTGGTTGCTGAGCTGCGGAGTCTGGATCGGTGGTTGCGGAGCTGCGGAGTCTGGATCGGTGGTTGCGGAGCTGCGGAGTCGTGATCGGTGGTTGCGGAGCTGCGGAGTTGTGATCGGTGGTTGCTGAGCTGCGGAGTCTGGATCTGTGGTTGCGGAGCCTGGATCTGTGGTGCGGGCCATCTGCTGCCCCTGTGTTGCTGCTCGGCAGCCGCTGCTGCTATTGTTGTTTTTGGACTTATTATTAATATTACTACTACCATATTGCTATTAGCATTATTTGTATTAACATTAATACCATTCCCACTACTGTTGCTTTACATCTGTATGTAGAACTGAACTGTGCTGTGCTACTGCATGTTCACTCTCCTCATGCTCTCGCTCTCTATCTCTCCCTCGCTCTCTCCCTCTCCTCTCTCTCAACCCAACCGGTCGAGGCAGATGATCGCCCACCCAGAGCCTGGTTCTGCTCGAGGTTTCTGCCTGTTAAAAGGGAGTTTTTCCTTGCCACTGTCGCTTGTGCTTGCTCTTGGTGGGAATTGTTGGGTCTCTGTAAACATAAGGAGTTGGTCTAGACCTGCTCTTTATGAAAAAGTACCCTGAGATAACTTTGTCATGATATGGCGCTATATAAATAAAACTGAATTGAATTGAACTGAAGGTGGTTATACAGAATCCAAAGGAAAGTAGGCATGGTGAGAGAGACAGGGAGAAACCGGAGAGAAGAGAGGATAATATCCAGGCTATGTTTAGGGCACACAGGGTTAAACAGTACATTATTTAAAATAGGAAAACATAATACAAGAATGTATGGCTTTTGTGAGCAACAAGAAACCGTAGAACATGTTATGATTCACTGTCCAAAATATGAGGCTGAGAGAAGGGAACTGATACTGAACCTTGGAGAAATAAAGTAAAAATTTGATTTACAGGATATTTTACAAAGAAACTCTAGGGAAAAGTGTTATCTATTTTTGTTTCAATATCTTAGGAGAACAAACTCAATAGAGAGAATATGGTTTCCTTTTTAATTATTTTTATTTTTTCAAATTGGGGGTATAGTTAGATCAAGATCCACACTCCATACCAGTTGGTGGCGGTAATGCACCATAACGTTGTTTGCCAACCGCCATAAAACCTCAAGAAGAAGAAGACGCCAACTGCCGTAAAACCTAAAAGAAGAAGAAGAAGAAATACTACCTTAAGCTAGCTATAACGACGAGTTGCTAACCGATTTGTGTGATTAAACAGTGAAAAGTAACCCCTGAGGAGGGACAGGGTTACCGCTGTAAGCGGGTCATGCAACTCTCTAAAAGGTAATGAGCCGTAAAGCCTCGGGGTCTCGGCTCAGCGGCACCCACAAACTGCAGCCACATTGGAATGACTGGCAGCCCAGGTTGGTGTTCTGCTCCGGTGGAGGCTGGTTGAAATATATCGGGGACTCTTTGGGCCTATGCTGTGCTGCTTTATTAAGTTGTGGCCACAGGGAAATACTTAGTATATCTTTACCATAACATGAAATACTCCCAATTGTCTAAATCTACTGTCTTCTAAAGCGTAACATTTTCATAGCTTTCATAGCAACATACACAAAGCCAAAGCGTTTATCCAGGGTTGACTGTTCTCGAGCCCGCCTCTCGGACTGGTGAGCGCGGTGCTAACGTTAGCTGAGTTTGTTTAGAGAGCCTTCATTAGCTAAACGTTGCCAGCCTGCTGCTAACTCAGTTAACGCTAATGGCTAATTGACAGCAAGCGATACAAGACACGTTAGCTAAAACGATAATGACGTCCCCTGAGCCGCAATGATGAATCAAGTGAGTGCTTTTGAATTGGCGTTAACCACAAGGTGATAGAAATGCTTAATGAGCCGTGGTAGTTTAGCTGATTAGCATGACCACGATACTCTTCGCGCTGGCTAACGATGGCCAGCTAGCATGGGGAATACGCCACCCTACTGTAACGTTATCATCTTCCGAGAGAACTGCCGGATGTATATTTTTAAAACATTTACTGTTACATAAAAATGTATGACAGCGTTGGTTTTATAATCTTTTGAGCTGACAATAACGTTAAATAACCTCAAAGGTCGACACAGTAATTATTGAAGCATTAGACTCCTGAGTTAGCGTCTAATGTGTTAACGTACCTCATTTAAAACCATTTATAATATCAGGTATTTTATCAAGCATTTTAGTAGGTACCTAGTGGGGCAACTGCCCCCAAGCCCCAGACTCTTATGGGCACTAAAGGCCCAGGTAAGCTGTGTGGCAATTAGTTTGTGGAAATCGGATTAATTGTATGTTTGCATATGCGTTAATGATGCATGTTACCAAACAAATATACAATTAATCAGATTTCCACGTGTGTGTGTCTATCCATGTATTCAGAGTTGACAGTGTGTTATCCAGCCAGGACGGAGTGAAGTCCAGAGAGCTTGGTTCAGCAGCGTTGTACGACGTGTTGCCTTCCAGCTGCCCTGACCAGCCAGTGGTGTCCAGCGATGCCTACGCTGCTCCAGATACACACCAGGAAGAGGGTGAGGCCTCCTTTTGGTCATCAGGATCATAAGTATTACTACAGTGTATCTGCAGGTCTTGAAAAGTCTTAAAGTGGAACTACACACTAAATTAGTTGTTTGCACTGTACACATAACATAGACTCTTGTTGGTATGAGATGTTAATACAGGCCATTTTTTTCCCAACAAAACACATTGTAACAGCTTTTTCTCCTCAAAATTGGCTTGTAGTTGTCTGCTTGTATTTGAAAGTTTGATTCAGCCGAATTCTCTTGCCCCTCCCTAACCGTGACGAGACAGGCAAGACTCCGATCTATCACGTATGTTGACCAGTTTGACTGTGGTAGCAGCTGCCGTGGCAAGTATATAAAGGAGAACAGTGGCTAACTGTATCCCCAGTTTGAGCCGCTCATGCAGAAAAACGAGTTAGTACATGAACAAGATTTATTTCTTTGCAGTGGCATGGGCCCACTGGTAACTGTGCTATATTCAGAGCATAGCAAGATATTTAGGGCTGATGAAGAGTAATGTTAATCGCAATAAACAGCATGGCTATGACTGCTACTACTGAAACTCCCCCACAGACAGACACACCGGAGAGCCTCTCGTAGTAGGGCTGCCAACTGAGTTACTTGTTTTCCATTATACTTCAATACTTTGGTATGACACTGAAACAGGTATTAAAATTGCTTTCTATGTGGCCTTAAAAAGGTTTTAAACAGTCTTAAATTTAACCTGGTGAACCCTGAAGAAACAATGTATTAAATGGTACTGTTAATTAAATAATACCCCTAAATCACTTTAAGAACAGTAAATGGCAATGCCTTACTTACTTGTACCATACCTACTTCTTACCCCTCACACTGAATGTACTAATAAATTCTCATCAATATCATTTGATAGGCTAACAAACTCGTACAGCCCATATATACAGTATGTAGTGGGCATTGCTAGTTACTCATTCATATGAGAGAGAGGTGATCTAGAGTGATTACTATTTGACCTCATTCGCCCTGCACCGCAAGGCAAAAAAAATCTTTTTTTATAGACTGATCTGACATGAGATCTCTCAATTCTGCTCATTCATAGTGTTTCCTGGTTTATTAAACTAATTTTAATTTCTTTTTGCATAAGAGATAATGATTGAGTGATACATTTGTTACAGTGTAAGAAGGTAGAAGTTTATGGAATATTGTCATAGAAAAAGGTGTACTTCTTTTAGGGCTGGATATCTTTGCGTGGCTCTGTTGACTGAGCATGATGGTTGACTGACAGTGTTGACTAGCCAACTGTTGTGCGTAGAGATTCCAAAGACACTGATTGGTCAGAAGCTGGAGATCCCGCCCTCCCTCCCTTGCAGATAGCCTGTTTCTTTTGTGACACCCTGTGTACAAAACATTACCACAAAGTAAACCTGTCAAAAGTTCATAAGCATGCGTGCGCACATGCGAGTAAGTATTTTTGCCGCCAAGATTGTGAAAGTGAGTTTGCAAGCCTGTGTCTGAATGCACAGACTTGCAAACAGCGTTTGCAGGCAGAAAACAAAATGTACAAGTCTACAAAACTAAGCTTACCGATACAAACTTCAATGCAGGAGTTTGCAAAAATACGGATACAAAACCCTGTTTTCAAGTACAGCTTTTTCAATGATATAATATTCCATAGAAGTTGTGCATTTAACTTATCTCTGTGTGTTTAACCTTGTGCTGCTGCAGCCTTGAGGTTGATCTGATGGTATTCAATTCAGACTTGAACTGTGTTAGAAGTGACAGACATTTGTGTTACACAGAAGTGTAACACAAATTTTACAGATCCATGCTAGTACGATTGTCGTTGTGACTTGCTTACATAAAAATAATTCCGGTGTTTTTTCAGACATGAGACCAGACATTATGCACTGGTAAAGCAATGTAATTGGACGAAGAAAATAACTTGAGTATCTGTCAGTAGATGCAGTGGTTGAACAGCCTTCTCACCTGTGAAAACTGAACAAAAATGGTCATACAGTTTCTTGTAACTTTTAATTAAAATTTCAAACATGCATGAAACAAAATTTGTTCCTGTTTGCTTTGTGATGCTTATGTCTGTGCAGGCTTTCTATGTAATAAATTGGTTTATTCCGACATGGACTGTGTCCCATAGGTGGATATGCAGCTGGCCAGGGTGTCTGTGATAATACGTTTGGTTGGAAGTCGGTGGGGCAAGAGTTGAGGCCCAATGACGTGACAACAGATTTCACTCCTTTTCAGCATGGAAACCGTGCTTTAGCTTCGAGGGACATGAAGAAATCGCAGGGTAAGCTGCCTCCGACAAATGTCTTAAGATATGATTTAGTGAAAACGGCAATGGCTACAGTATTCATATGGCACAAGATATGTTTACAGGATTTAGTTGGAAAAGATGAATCGACTCTCATATCCAGGTTGTTCTTACTGGTCGATTACAGTAATTTGTTTTTTCACTTTAACCGTTTGGGCTGCAGCTCTCTATCAAGGTAACAAATGTGTGACAGTCTGACATAATGGACTGATAAATACAAACTGATTCCTGGGGAATAACAGTGCAAACAAAAGTCCATGTTATGGAGTGAGATTTTTTATTTTTTTTTTAATGCTGGGCTATCTCCCAATTGTCAACCCAGACAGCAAACACGCCATTGTTGGCAGTGCAAGATAATAAAAATCCAATCATTCAGTCACACTAGTATCTACTCATGAGAAATGAGGAATATCGGCTGTAGGTTCATTTGTGGTTAATTTTTAGTTCACAGCTAAATATATTTCCTGATGTCAAGGCACAGTATATGTGACACTAATGAGGATGAGCATTTTGAACCTGCACATGGCAGCGTGGAGTGAGCATCAGTGCGTTACTGACATGCGGTGCTATTGTTGCAGACCGAGGGATGGCTCACTCAGAGGAGTCTCGGCTGACCAACCTCCTGCGCCGAGTCTCCAGGGAAGATGATCGTGACCGCAGGCTGGCTACCCTCAAACAGTTGAAGGAATTCATCAGCCACGGGGAGAGCAAAGTGGTCAGTCACATTGGCTTCCTGCAAACCCTCTTCATTATGGACATAATCCTAGTGGATACTGTTAAAATTGTTCTTTCCTCTTTTCCAACCCTCCACATTTGTTTATGGGTGTCAGTCAAGCACACAGTGACTGATCAGCTGCCTCAGACTGTATTAAGAGGCTTCTTCAGCCATCATAGTAAACTCCCACCCAGACTCTGGTACCTGTCTCTGGCTTTATATTCTAGATATTTATCTGCAGTGTCTCTGTATTTAAATGTCACTCATTAAGTTAGAGGCCAGTGATCTCTGAAACAATGCCATTCATCCATAGTGATAAAATTATGAGATTGGAATTTCTTTTTAGAATGTTCTTCTGTGTAAACAACAGTTGTATTGAGATAAAGCTGAAAGTAACTATCATTCACTACAAACATGGCTTTATCCTGGGTCACTGTTACAAATATCTGTTATTGCAAACGGCTACAAGCGAGATGTTCATAATCAGTCAGTAATGGACACATTCTGCTAAATGTTTACTATTGCCTTTGGTTGTGCGTTCTCCATTGAAAGATTCTCAACTGTGTGCCATAATTACATGATAATTATAATATGTCTGCTAGTTTTCATTTCACCCTCAGACTACTGCAGCTGCAGATGGTTTGACTGATTAACACACGTGCAGAATCTTTTATTACCAAACTAGCATTACTGCATTTACAAATGTCTTTGTTTTATGTTGTGTTGACTATGCTTGGGCACACTTAAAATGTAACAATTACTATAATTGCTGAATCTCAGCTTTAATTTGAAGGTGAAAGTGTAGGATGATAGCCCTTTTTGTACATAGTCCTTTTAATTTTAGGGGACAGGAATTAATGAACAAATGAACATGAACTTATAGCAATTTAATTTAATATTTGTTTTTAAAAATCAACAGACTCTTGGTACCTTTCCTGGTGTTGGTCTGCCAGGTCTGTGCTCCAGCCAGCTTTTCTTCTTGTTTGTTTCAGGGGCTTTTTGTGTTCATTCTGGGCCTATACACACTTGTTGAACACTCCACTGAATTTAGGGCAGGTGACTGACTTGCCATTTACAAGCATTCCACAGTTTGGCCATAAACACTTGTGTATATGGTAAAGAACAAAAATCTGGTTTATTTCAACCTGATGTATTTCCCATAAATGTGCAAATTGTGAGTCTATGCTAGTCCTACAATGTTCACCCCATATGGATGTGAACACATTTTAAACCTTTTAAAGCTGAAAGTCAACACTTAAACCTCAGTTGTTGTTGTTTCGTTTCAAATGAAATGTGTTGAAATAGAATCAAAGTACTAACAAACACATCACTTTCCTAATGCTTTGTATTTTCTCTCGCACAGACCCTGGTCAAACAGTTGGACACCATCCTCAGCACCTTGAACGACATTTTGAATGAGAGGTAAAAGGATTTATTGGGCTCAGGTCATGTGCCACAGACTGGAAGAAGGTGTTGTCAGTACAGGTGGAAAACACCTGTCCTGCCTTTTTACCTAGGGGGCAGATGTTCTTGGATCAGTTTTCAATCTTTTGTTGTCAGAACTGGGGTTGGGCCAGAGTGGGCAGCAGAGTGAACATTTCAAACCCATTAGAAATCACATGAAGGCTTTTTGATCTGTTTGGTTTTTCTGCTACATGATATAGTTTGTTGGAAAATACTGGATATGCAGTTCACTGCTTATCATTACACAAAGGCCAGATGCCCTAACATAATGTAATCTAAACAATATAGCCAATAGAAAATACTGTAACAACAATTATCAGAAAAAGGAGATTGTAACATCAAAACAAACCAAAGATAATTTTATGGTATGAATAATTTGTTTTTTTTTATGTTGCAACCTTGTTCTGAGGAAGTGTCTACAGAAAACATCCATGCATGAAAAAATTTGTTAATTGAAGTGCTATCCTGATTTTTGAAAAGCACGTATTGCTTTAATTTATTATTTTTACATTTAAAATAACCATCTCAACCTAATTACTATTTAATATCAACAACCTAATGATTGTCACATGGATCTAGGCATTCCAGTAAATTAAACAGGAAAATGCTCTCAACAGAGATGCATCTTTACAAGACATGACAAAATGGCTAGGAGACCAGGCTCAACTGGTGCAGTCCTGACTATGTCTCAGAAGCATGACATGACTCCCACCTATAATGCACAGCCTGTTATTGCAACAATGATTACTTTCTGCTAGTCCCACATGCCATGTGGTCTCTAACATATGGTCTCCTTGGTGGTGGTGTTGACGTGTGTAGCAGTAAGCTGCTGTGGGAGTTGCGTCAGGATGCGGCGGCCTGCCTGGGCCTCCTCTGCACAGTGCTCAGCTACGAGGCTGAGCGCATCTTCAAGTGGCTGTTTCTCAAGTTCACTTCGAGTGGTCGTGACGAGGTGAAGTTGTTGTATCTGGTGGCAGCACAGCGCGCTTTGGAGGCTGCTGGAGAGAGGAAGGCCTTCTCTCATGTCATGCAGGTAACCACACACAGGGGTTACAGGTTACACACAGGGAGTTGTCCTAGACAGTGTACAATAGAACTCATTACATGTAACACTGGATTCTGAGAGCCAGTTCCATTTAGGATCTGCTTCCAAGTTAGTAAAATGCTGTGATTTGTAATGCTCCAAGCCTAGTGAATTTCCCATTGAATCTTACCAGATTAATACCACAAACATTCCCTAATAACCTCATGTACATCATGCTAGTACAGAAGTAGAAAGTGTATACTGGCTGGTACCAGGTAAGGGCCTGGAAGGTGAATGGTTTTGTGTGTTTCAGCTGGTGATGAGCAACCTGCAGTCCATCCTGGAGAACGTGGACACACCAGAGCTGCTTTGTCAAAGTGTTAAGTGTATTCTTCAGGTGGCTTGCTGCTACCCGCATGTCTTCAGCACCAACTTCAGGGTGAGTGTTTCAGCAGTCATTGGTCCATTAGCTATACCCTCTTATCCTTCAGAGGGTTGCAGGGGGCTGGAGTCGATCCTTGCTGACATTGGGCGAGGTACACCCTGAACAGGTTACCAGTCAATCATAGGGCTGTCACACAGATGGACAACCATTCATTGCCCATGGGGGATTTTACAGAAGCCAATTAACCTGCCCTGCATGTTTTTGGACTGTGCGAGGAAACAGGAGCACCCGGAGAAAATCCATGCTGGCACGGAGAGAACATGCAAACTCCACACAGACAGGCCCCAGCCTTGCATATGTTTAAGGCGCACAGGTCAACTGACGTCAGATCTGAACATATTGGCTAATGCCAGCTCCATGTTCTTTGATCTTTGCTGTGTTTCCACAGGACACAGTGGACATCTTGGTAGGCTGGCACATTGACCACACACAGAAGCAGTCACTGACTCAGCAAGTCTCAGGTCAGTAGGATTTCTTATTGGCATTCAAAGATTTTCAAAGTTGTATCTGGTGTTGAGATGGCAAACTTTTTGGCGCTGCTGGTAATAAAGTTGGACTGACATTTGAGTTTACCACATACATCTTCCCTGCCATGAAATTTGGTATGCCTGTTGTTTATTTCTGTCTGCCTGCCCATGGCTTGATTCATTGATTGAATAAACTGAACAATTGAATTCAAGGACTTGTCTACACAGGAGGCATTTCAGCCAAGTTTTTCAGTTGTCCGTCTTATGTTCGTCTGATGGTTCAGATACGCTTCTATATTAATCAATACGGCTGTCTGCACAGGCTACGTAATGACAAAGCGCCTTATAGCTGATCCAAAGCGTGTTTTTACGCTTCAAGTCTGTTTTCTCCTGTTTTAGGCTACATTCGCATAGAATCAGGTGCTGCAGCGAAAACCCTGCATATTATCCCATTCATTTGATTGAGGTACTGCGTTTAGGCTGCGACGGTGCCGGCTGCAGGGAGTGTCGAAAAAAAACGCAGGGTTTGCGGCGAAAAGTGTAAACAGAATCAACTTTTGGAGACATGCAGCTGGTGTCACGCTGCTGTGGCCAATCACGCCTGCAATCAGACCGGAAGATGCCCAGGTGAAGAAGAACTTTGTTTACCATGTAGCATTCTGCTGTTTACTGAGCAACTATGAAGATGGAAGAGAGACTGATCAATAGGGTCATGATGACAGTCAGCTGTTCAACCCTGCCGCAAGGGAGTACAAAGACGTTAATTGCTGTGCAGTCGCTTGGCTTGTATCGGTCTTCAAGCTGGGATTGCTGGATAGTATGAGACACTCCCACACCGCCGCTAATCGCCGCAACGCCTGATTCTGTCTGAAAGCAGCCTTAGGCACATAACACTATGTCTGAACACATCCTGCTGCTGCTCTGCTGACATGCAGCTTTTACGCTCCCTGTATAGACAAGGTGTAAAAGCATAATGGCAGCCCAGTGCTTTTCTATATGCCACTCTGCTCTCCCTGTCTGTGTTTAGGCTGGTTACAGAGTCTGGAGCAGTTCTGGGTGGCAGACCTGACCTTCTCCACCACCCTACTGGGACAGTTCTTGGAGGATATGGAGGCGTATGCAGAGGTGAAGTTAGTTCGGAGTCTTACTGAGCTTCTCAACAGACATGCCAGTTATCATCAAGTGAAAAATGTATATTATTTTACAGGCTGGGACAACTAATTTTATATTCAGATACATTTTCTATAGTATTTGAATTGAGAAGGAGCATGGGAGTATGCAGTTTTCAGTATTGCTAGAGGGGAGAAAGTCCTTATTTGTGATTAAGACTGTATATACTCGAAGATCTTCATGCAGGTGTAAATTCTGACAAAAGCACTCATCAGTTCAATGTGGCTGACTTGACTGAGTCTGTGCTCTGTTTAGGATCTGAACCATGTGGTGTCGGGTGAGGTGCTGGATGAAGACATCCCCCCTCCCTCAGTGTCACTGCCCAAGCTGGCAGCTCTGCTGAGGGTTTTCAGTACAGTGGTCCGCAGCATCGGAGAGCGATTCAGCCCCTTCAGAGGACCACCCATTACTGAGGTCTATGTCACTGATGTAAGAGCCACACCTAGGAGAACCAGACTAAATAATTAAAAATTGACTTTAAAAAATGACTAGTAGATACAGTCAACTCATTAGTGGAAAATGAGGAAAACTGTATGAAAATATGTAATTGGAGATGTGGTGGAAAGACATTGTTGTCCATAAAGGAGAAGTTTTTTAAAGTCTATCTTGATACAACACTCACATATATTTACACTGAAAGAGAGATCCCTTTCTATTGTGACTTTGATGTAAGATGCAAAAACCACGTTCTTGGTTCTATGAAGCTAATATGATGCTTCAGCAGTCTGAGTTAGACAAATAAAAAGAGCATCTTCCAGAGTTACAGCTGTGTTGGTACCAAATTCTTTCTTTGTGTACCTCCACTGCAGCTTAGCAAGGAAACAGGTCCAGGAAACACAAAGAGGGAATTTCATAATCAGAAGACTGTGGAAGATAACCACAGATGTTGTATTAAGACAGACTTGGAAAAAATCTGAACCTATCCTTTTAAAGTAGTAGAAATGTTAGCTTGCAAGTAGGGATGCACAATATATCAGTAGCTGTTATATTCTTAGCAGATAAGTGAGAGAATTAAATTATTGTTACCTATAATATAATTTCAGCCAATCACATTCGATAATGCGGTGCATAGCTATGGACTAGGGGCGCTTTTCCTTTCTGTCTGCTCTCTGTGTCGCTGCCTGTTTTGCACGAAGGTGGAGCTGAGCTCCTCCACACACATAGCAGACAGCAGAGAGGGCACAGTGGAGGGAATTAAACTGATTTTAGGTAATATTTCAAACTAGTTGACAACGACAATGCTCGTTATCAAAGTGCAACAAAATCTGCCTGTATGGGGAGACACAGTATCTGCAATTTATCACCTGTTGAAGAATCTGAAAATACGGACGTCTGTGACCGCTATGCCTGCAATAACTTGATGTCGCCTCTTAATCTACAGCAGATTTTACACAGACATGAACACTTATGAACGAGCTAATAACAAATGCTAATTGTATGTTACGTTGAGCCTAATTAGCTATGTATCTTAAAAGTAGTGTAGTAGTAGTAGTAGTGTGAAGGAATTTTCATTCTTTAGGTTAAAGGAACACAGTGGTTTACATTCGGGTCATCTGTAAACCTACAAGCATTAGGTCGTACAGTATGCTGTCTTTCAGAGCAATAGTTCATCTCAGTAGTACAGGGTTAAATACTCCTAGCCAGGAAGTAACCTTCAGAATTGGGTGGCATTACACAGTGTTCACTTGTACTGCCGATCTCTATTCTCCTCGATCAAGCTTTATTAAATGTTCCTGAATGTCCTATCCTGAAACTTCTTCACTCACGAGTTAACCAGCTTCCCGATTTCCATCACAGAGACCCTCCTCTTTACCAGAAGTACCTGCCTGCAGTCAGTCTCTTCACATGAGCATCAGAGAGAGGGTGACAGAGGAGAGGATGAATGATGTTACATGGCTGTTTGCTGTTGTAGAAAAATAAACTTGTCAGTCTAAAAATATGTATTTTCCTCTTTGCATTTGTAAGATTAATATTATCAGTTGTTGTATTAGCTGCAATAAACTGATAATTATTGGTTATTGTTGTTATTCATTATCTGCCCTGAAATTCCATATTGGTGCATCTCCATTCACAAGCAATTGATTTTCTATTTAACAGATCCATAGCAGATTCAGTATGGTAGTATGTGAAATATGTCCTAATAAAGTTAAGTACATTCCAATCGGTGACTGAAAAACGCCATGCTAGAGCTTTTATGGTATCAATTATTTTTTCTCTGTTCTGCGTTTTCCTCAGGTTCTGAACAGGGTTCTGGCCTGTGTGACCACAGCAAAGCAGGTTCAGTTTTCTGAGGCAGTTCTCACAGCAGGGAATGAGTGTGTGGGTGTGTTGCTGGCCAGTGTGGAGCCCTGTGGTCAGCTGATGGAGGCTGTCCTAGCCTATGGCCTGGACCAGCTGGACTGCTGCCGGGCCTGTGGCTCGGACTACAATCTGGCAGTGCTCAGCCTTCTCACTCTGGTACTGTCACTTGATTTGTTGGTTTGATCACACTACAGTTTGTTTCACTTTGATTTAAACCACAGTGTTCATCTTTGTCATCTGGCAGTGGAGAGCCCAAACAAATCTGGTTTCTGTTATACACTCTAAGCATGGTGGACCAAGTGTAATGGTCCTTTTTTATACTGGAATTTTCAGTGTAGTTTGTCCTAGTAGTTATGCTCAGGTTTATACAGCCATAAAAGCGTGTTCTCTGGCTGTTTACTCATGTTATGAATATTTTTCTTCGTTTTATGAAACTGTAGCACAGGTTTGTTGGATGAGAAGTGAGGCCTGATTTTCAGTCTTCATTTTGCATGTGTATGCCTGTTTGAATCAGAATCAGATTTATTGCCAAGTAGGTTTTCACGTATAAGGAATTTACTGTGGTGAATTGGTGCATAAATAAGCAAAGTACAGAAAAATATTAAAAAAATATTTAAAAAAGCAAGTCAAGAGTACAAATGTCAAATGGAGAATTTAGCTATAAAAAGAAATAAAATAAGAAAATTTGAAAGAAAACAAACTGTACAATAATATGAATTGGTGTAAATACTTGCTCATATTTATTTTTAAGAGGATATCATTGTCAGTACTGTCACTCTTCCCTGAGAATTCCTGCAAAGCCATACAATTTTCAGAGAGGCCTTCCAGACGGAGAAGACCATAAATGTACCAGTAGAGCCGCGCTGCTCTGTTTAACTTTTTCTCTGTGACATTTTGTTGAACTCTTTGTTGACTCTGCATTTGCTTTCAGATTGTGGACCAGATCAACACAAAGCTGCCTGCATCCTTTGTTGAGAAATTGTTGGCACCCGACTCCCAGCTGCTGAATTTGCGCTTCCATCGAGAGAAAGAGGTGTGTGAGTGTGAGCAGGGCTTTCCACAAAGATATGGAGTAGCCAGCAAGGGGGGTCTGGGTGCATGCCCCCCTCCCCCACCGTAAATGTCCAAATGGTGGCCTCTGGTACATTCTATTGCCACTATTCCATCATATATATTGATCTTAATTTTGCCTACCTGATTGTAAACATGTAAAGGGTGGCTTGTGCATTTTAACCCACATGGTCTGTAAATGGCTATGCCACCATGATGGCTAATGTGTTGTTTTACTAGAAACACAAATGCACTCTTATTCAACAAAAATGAACAGGGTTATTTTAAGGGGGAAGATGTTTTTAATCCCATGTCTTCCCTCGATCCAGTTTATGTATTGGTTTTAAATTAAATTACTTATAAAATAAATCCATGCCAAAATGAACTCTAAAATAACAAAACGTGAATCATTTGACTCAAATCATGTAAATCTACTGAATCAACTCAACATTTAGTCGTCTTCATTTTCATCTTCACTGTCATCCCAGTCCATGTCCAGCTCAAAAAGTGCCCTGCTGAGCTGCTCCTTGGTGCTTGCAACACCCTCTCCCTCAACCTGGACCTTTCAAGATGAAAGTAGTTGGAGAAATAGCTTCACCTTTCAGCACACTAGCTGGAACTTCCCAATCTGCCATGACATTTAAAGTTCCTCCACTGGGCTATGGGCTGATACATGTCGAACTGCAGCTGCTCACAAAGCATTTCCAGACCGGTCACTTCAACAACCTGAATGTACTTCACAAAGTCATTGGTGTCACCACATGCCAGTGCTAGATGGTGATTAATACAATAACTTTGGATCATAATCACGGATGTCTTCTTCGGGGGTACTCCAACCCATGATTTGGATCCTGTCATCAGACTTATATACTCATAAATGAGTAACTGCTCCATCACTGCACAGACTGACACTTCATCCACTAGAATACTGTAATACTTTGCATCCTTGACCTTTGACATAAGTTTGTCTTTAATTAACTGGTCTGAAAGTTGTCTCATGTTTCTCTGGCTTCTGTTTAAAAATTCTTTGAGAGCCCCAAATCATCTTCCAGTTCTAGCAGAGATACTAACTTGCAGTTTGCCACTTCTTTCTTGCCAAGCCAGTATGTAGAAAGAAAGATTTGTTGGCTGTGTCTCTCGCTTGTTTTGCTATTCGATACTGAGCAGCCAAGGAGAGGAATGGCTTCATCTCTTTTAGATTTTTCTTATGTATGGTAGATGTAGCATGATCTTTTTTTGCACTTGATATTTGTGGAGGTTGAGGGTGCTGTGTTTATTAAACTTGGAGTATTTAGTATTTGAAAGGGTAGAGTAGGTGTAAGATGAGTGGAGAGTCTTACTTTTCATTGCTTCTAGAAAATGCTCCTCCAACAGCGAGAGGTCTACTGATGTAGGGACAATATTCTTTAATCTGTCTGGCTCGGTGGACCTGGGTCTCCTCTAGACCTGCATGGTTCTGCTGTTCCCCTGCCTGACAAATATTAGCAAAATAGTTGATGACAAAACACATTCAGAATTGCATTGATTGCACAAACACCGAAGACGACTCTCCACTCTCTACTCGGCAGGACATAACCCCAGCTGAGCGTTTGCACACACATTCAAATAAAGCATGTGGGGGCCACACTGATACAGATAGGCACGTTTCTCTATCATCATGCTTGCATTGTTTTGGAGCTCACAGCAACTTGATTAATTTTTTTTTTTTTTTTAAATTAAAATCAAAAATCAATATAATGTAGCCAGCTGGACTTAATTGGGTATGGTTATGGCTGAGATTAGGATTAGGTTAGATTAAATTAAAATAAAAAGTGTCCTCAAAGTGTTTATTTTTGTATATGTGTGCATGCTTTCCACAGGTGA
This sequence comes from Maccullochella peelii, assembly GCA_002120245.1. Classification (NCBI taxonomy): domain Eukaryota; kingdom Metazoa; phylum Chordata; class Actinopteri; order Centrarchiformes; family Percichthyidae; genus Maccullochella; species Maccullochella peelii. The sequence continues at coordinate 350,675 of LKNJ01000482.1, read as the reverse complement.
TGTCAGCTGTTCATGGTGTGTACCAGGCTCTGCTAAGCCTGAAAAACATTCCAACACTGGAGGCAGTTTATAAAATGGTATTGGGTGAGATGGAATGTGCCCTGTACAGCCTGGCGGTAACCCTGGAACCCAGTGGTAGGGCCCCGGCATCTGGTCGCCCCTGCCCCAGCATCCAGCACCCTGCTTTTGCCTCCCTCATTCTACCCGTGGAGAAAGCTCAGTTCACCCTCATCTTCAACCTCAGCACCCTCACCACCATCGGCAACACTAAGAACTCTCTCATTGGGGTGAGTGCCACTCTGAATAATAACAATGTCATGGCACAGGTAGTACTGGTAAATGATTTGTTTGCGGTCTAGGGGATTCAATTACCTATTGCTGTACCAGCTATTAAGCGGCCACAACATATCTAAATGCCTTGGTTGCCTCCCAGGAAAAGGATGCAGGCCTAACCTGCCACAGGTGAGCTTGTCCAGCTTTTCGCTGTTGCTTCACTCGTTCCCTGTAGTGTCCTCCACTCAGCTGCGCGACTAGGCCAGCTCCGCTCCTCTTCAGTCTTCCTCTCATTTTGGCAACCATGCACTGAGCTCGGTTTCAGTTCTAGGTTAACAAGACAACGTTTGCCCCCACTGTCTAAAAAAAATTGGGGCATTTCCCAAATTTTGGGAATTAGTGCATAAAGTTGTTTTTAATGTGAAATGAGCCCAAATGAAAATGCATAACGTTACAGTAATCACCACCTTGTGCATGAGTAAATAAAAAGCATACTACTGAAGTGTGCAATTATGTGAATTAAGTACATAATTTAAAAAACACAATCACAAACTGCAGTGATACTATTTCTAATAAATATAGTGGATGGGGAGATTTTGAAATTTCATCGGGGGCGGGGATTGAAACTCGAGAACAGTGAGAGAGGAGCAGGAAAATCAAAAGGGTTGGCAAGCAGGATGAAGATTTTATCATTTATCAGAATCAATTATTTGTATCATAATATATCATTAATATAGTTTATAATAGGTTATGAGTGTTTATGTGATTGTGTGTTAGAGACGGAAAAGGAAATTAAATGAATTGAATGAAAATAAAATGGTTTAATGTAGGATTAGGATATTGGCCTAAACTGAAGAATATCCTCTGTTTTCCAAATCTTGGGGGCAATTTTTGCCCCTTGATCACGGTTTTTAGGGGCAAATCTGAGATTTCTTGGGGCATTTTTGCACTTTGCCCCTGCTAATTTCCGACGCTGATTGTTACATTACATTGTCCAAATGTGCATATTTCTGTAGCACACCGCTCTCAAGCATCCATATATCAACTGTCTACCTCTGACAGGTTGTGGTCTGAGCAAACCACGGAAATCTCAAAATGCCTCACAGCCAACACCAAGGCTAACGCCTCCTTCCCAGTGGTTGATTATGTTTATTGATGTTTGTTTAGCTTCTTGGAATAGTTTACAACTGGTCTATTGCAACTGTGCTCCCCAAACCAACCGATCCCTACACCACATGCATCCATAGCAAGAGAAAATGGTGAGCTAAAGGTTGGGGTGGCTGTGGTTCAGGTGGTAGAACGGGTTGTACACTAATCACAGGGTTGGCGGTTTGATCCCCACCTCCTCCTGTCCACATGTTGAAGTCTCCTTGAGCAAGCCACTGAACCCCAAATTGCTCTCGATGGTTGGTAGCTCGCTGCCATTGGTGTCTTGAGTGTGTGCGTGAATGAGTGACCAAAACCTTGTAAAGTGCTTTTTGATAAATGTAGCCATTTACCATTAACATTTATGGTTAGTAGCTTGCAGTACTGAGGTGCTGGACATAATAGCTTGACATAAAGCCTCCTGGCACTCTTCAGACTATACCCACTTCACATCTTTCCACAACAGATTGATCAATCAGAATCAGCTTTATTGGCCAGGTATGTGCACACATTCAAGGAATTTGACTCAATTTTTTTCTTGCTCTCAATGTACATACATACATACTCACTCACTCACTCACTCACTCACTCACTCACTCTTCACATGTGGGGGTCAGTGGGGAGAGGTGACGGGGTAAAGGCGGTTGTTTGATGTCCGAGCGGGGGTGTGTGTGTGAATGTGGGCTTATCAAACCTGCAGTAAAACACATTCAGGTCGTTAGGTCGTGGTGATTCTCTTTAGTGTGAGGGGTGGTCTCCTGTAGTTGGTGATGTCCTTCAGGCCTTTACACACTGCAAACCAGTTTTTCAGCGGTTCAGTGTAGCTCCTCTTTGCTACTCTGATCTCCTTCGTCAGCGTGTTTTTGGCCTGGTTGTACAGGATTCTGTCCCCACGCCTGTAGGCCTCCTCCTTGGTCTGACGAAGCTGCCTGAGTTTAGCTGTAATCCAGGGTTTATTGTTGTTGTATGTGTAGAAGGTATTAGTCAGCCTAACATGTCGCACAAAAATTGATGTCAAGAGCTCATCCAGGTCTGTGGCTGCAGCCTCAAAAACACTCCAGGTTTGTAATTCCAGCTTTGACTGTGAGGAGATTGGTCCATCTTCTCACAGTCTTGACCGCAGACTTAGCAGATTTAAGTTTCTGCCTATAGGTCGGGAGAAGTCCCAAAGCTGCATGGAGGACAGAGTGATAGGCGTCCTTTATGACGGTATAACAATGGTCCAGAATTTTTGTATCCCTGGTGGGACACTTTCTGAGGTTTGCTTTGTCAAAAGAACAATGAGCAGGGAGTCTGGATGGTTTTGCGCCACCTTAGTTATCTGGTCAGTCAGTTGTTGTAACACCTCACTAACACGCCGTGAGGTGGGATGTAAACACCGACCAGAATAAACAAGGAAAGCTCCCATGGTGAATCGGAAGGTTTAAGATAAAAGTCTCTAGTGTTATTCAAAATCTCTGCTGTCTCAGTTCAACGAGCGCTCCGGCTCATTTCCCACGTCAGCATCTCCAGCAAATCCCATAGAGAGCTCCGGCTCCTCCGACTAATAACTCTGTTGAATGTGACCAGAGAGGGAGAGCAAAAGGCACAAAAGCAGAAAAAGCACCGGAGAGTGCAGTACTGAGGCTGCCAGTGGTGCCATCTTGAACAGGTAAGATAGGTAATCAATGGGGCTGTGATGACAGTGAATTTGGGATCTAAACACAGGTAAAACCCACACATGCGCAAAAACCTCATGACTTGTGTTTGTGTACGGGGCACAGGAAAATCAACAATAGCTTGGACTGCCCTTGGGAGCACAGCTCCACAGCCCAAATGATGTTACTGTTGCTCTCCCAACACTGAATTTTCATCAGGTGGTGGTATGGATGGATATCAAAAGCTGGCTCAGCTTGCCACCTCATTGCTCTGTCTCCTCTTCAATTTGGGCCAATTTCTTTTCATGGGCCTATCCAGAGCTTCCTACTTTTCTCTCTCTGCTCTTTCCGTGTTCTTCTTTTTTTGCTGACGTCTTCTCTTCTGTTACCTTTCTCCTGGTCTGACCAAATTATTTCTAAATCAAGAGCTTCCACCAATCGTAGTTGCACAGAGGCATGGTATTTTTATTTTTTTACCTGTTTTCTGCCGTTATCTGCTGTGCCTGATTCCGCTCTGTGCACATGAACACTGCGTGTGCCCCCAAACACAACAGTGAGTGAGACGTGCAGATGACTGCTGTACCTTACCTGCCATAAACCACGGTGATGTCAGATTAACATTTCTTTTCGTGTATGTGTACATGAGAATAACCACACCCGCTAGTCAACTTTGATGGACCTTTGCATTTTTACACAAGGCTCACTTCACACACACACACACACACACACACACACACACACACACACAGTTATTGTGTACCTGCTTTTTATATAGATAAACAGCCTAGACCTGAGGCCTGTACTATGAAGCAGGATTTGGGATTAGCGGGATAACTTCAGGTTTAACCCTCAGTTTTCAGGGATACGACGGTGGTTCACTTATTACCTGGGTAACTTGTGCTGCACACCTAACCTACTCTGGAGCAGGTTATGTTAGAAGAGGTAACAGATTGTTTAAAAGCACCGCCTACTGACCAATCAATTCTCTTAGAAAATGACATCACTATTCGTAGAAGATCCCGTGGAGCTCAGTGCGCGGATTGTGATAATTAGTATTATATATTTGTTTTACATTAACCACTGACACATACCCTGTACAAATGTGGTCTGTTGAGAGCTGTCACTTCCACCAAGGTCTAATGAGACATCGCCTTCCACCCCTTCAATTAAGGGGCGACCCTCATTATTACAGTGTACTCCTGTGTAGGAGGGCCCTCAAGATATGAAAGTAAGCATGTTTGTGGCTTTGGATTGTGCGTTTATATTAATTTGCTCCCAAGTCTGTTTGACACCACTGGGGTTGCAGCAGAAAGAATAAGGTTAAAATTGTCATACATGCCATAGAGTAGGCATAATAATATGTTAATTCCACTACAGGAGAGACTTCATGTTCTCTGCAATTAGGTAGAATGTGCATATATCGGCATTGGCCAAGATGAGTTGGGGAAAATATTGCTGTATCGGATATCTGCAAAAATCCAATATTGTGCATCCCTATAGCATACACATTCTCTCACACAGTAGTGCGGTAGCAGATTCCTCCTGCACTGCAATTGCAATTAACTCCTCCTTTTTGAGCCCTCTAAACTGTGGGTCATCACCTTAATTCCTAGCACGGACTCAAAAGCCATTATGCTACGCTCAGGGGTGCTGATGGACAAACACTGAAATGAACACATGTTTGAACACATTGCAGAAATTACTATAAACCAAAACCCTCAAAAACACACTGCACAAACGGGCCTCAAAGAAGCCCCAAACAAGCCACTCAGCTCACACGTCTTTACAGTCCTGTAAACTGTCAACTCAAATAACCTGGAATCTGATCAGAACGATTTCAATCAGGTTGAAGAGATATTGTCCATGTAACCACAGCTACTGTCTGTCTGAATGGGGTATAATCTTGGAATGATTTTGTATTCCACATTGTTATTTCTCTTTGGAGCACTTGGCAAATTGGGGATAACACTTATTATTAGTATTACTACTACCACATTGCTATTACTTTTATTTGTATTAACATTAATACTATTTCCACTACTGTTACTTTACATCTGTATGTAGAACTGAACTGTGCTGTACTACTGTATGTTCTCTTTCCTCCTGCTCGCTCTCTCTTTCTCTCTCTCTCGCCCTCTCTCTCAACCCAGCCGGTCGAGGCAGATGACCGCACACCCAGAGCCTGGTTCTGCTCGAGGTTTCTGCCTGTTAAAAGGGAGTTTTCCTTGCCACTGTCTCCTAGTGCTGCTCNCACATTGCTATTACTTTTATTTGTATTAACATTAATACTATTTCCACTACTGTTGCTTTACATCTGTATGTAGCACTGAACTGCGCAGTGCTACTGCATGTTCGCGTTCCTCATGCTCTCTCTCTCTATCTCTCCCTCCCTCGCTCTCTCCCTCCCCTCTCTCTCAACCCAACCGGTCGAGGCAGATGACCGCACACCCAGAGCCTGGTTCTGCTCGAGGTCTCTGCCTGTTAAAAGGGAGTTTTTCCTTGACACTGTTGCTTGTGCTTGCTCTTGGTGGGAATTGTTGGGTCTCTGTACACATAAGGAGTTGGTCTAGACCTGCTCTTTATGACAAAGTGCCCTGAGATAACGTTGTTACGATATGGCGCTACATAAATAAAATTGAATTGAACACGGAAGCATGTTATTATAATTATCAGTATGTCTCTTTTATACTATTGATTTTATTTATTCTGTATTTTTCGTTTTTGTTTCTTATTCCACTGATGTTACATGTTACAACAAGAAATGTCTCACAAACAATATACCAACAATAAAAGCAATACAAAATTTGAATTATTAAAAAAATTCAGTTTTTTGATTTATTTAGGTAGAGAATCTGATCAGTTTTTGGCATTAAAGTTACATTTTGAAACCCAGTGAGAGTGCATTTGCTTTGTGTGTGAAATAGCACCACACATGACAATTTCCATACAGTTGGGAAACCTGTGCTGTAGCCTGTTGAGAGCAGCCGTGATCAGACCCTGTGGTGTGGACACCATGCAGGAGGCTTCGTATTCCACAGAAACAACACAGTTAAATGTGGTGCTTACCTTAGCGATGTGTTGGCTGTTCACTCAAACTGCAGTAAGCACCTGTTCACACATGCCATCATCTCATGTCATTAGCTCACTGTTCTGCTGCCCCTTTCACAGCTGAGAGACAAGGGTTTCCAAACAGGCCCAAGATAGCACAACATGTAGGGGGAAAAAGGGAAACATCATCTTATCAAAAAATGTCACCTTCTTTATGTAGACCTGTTTTGAAGGACCGAGGAGATAGCTAATCAGTAGATGTTCATCATTGACTAAAGCTACTGGAAACTACAACTGTTTCACAATGGTTAGCTGGTGAAAAGCTGTAATTGTGAAGCAGCATCAGGATGTGTAAATGTTTGCACTGACAGAAGATGAACTGCTGATTTATATGACCATGCACGTTCATGTTGAAATGTGTTTCATGTGTTTAGATGTGGGCGTTGTCTCCTACGGTCTTCGCTCTGCTCAGTCACAATCTGATGCTGGTCCACTCTGAGTTAGCAGTCTACTACCCTGCCATCCAGTACGCTGTACTCTACACCCTCTACTCCCACTGCACCAGGTAATACACACACCTGTACTGTGAGCAACAGCCCTGCTGTCTACTACAGCATTCTGTATTCTACACACCTATTAGACTAAGTGGCCTCAATCCATTTCTTTTATCCATTTGCACTTTCTTGCATATTAAGTTGAACTGTCACTCATTCAAAACCTTGTAGAACATTGTGGCTAGAAGAACTGCTGGAGTAATATTTACTTTGGAAAGTATACCATGTACTGCATAAGACTGTGTGTGGTTTAGATAATCCTGCGATGCTGACAAAAATACTAATGTACTGTGCGACCAGTGTACTTTATTGGTACCCCAGAACATTAATACACATCCTACACATAATTCACAACAGACAGAGAGAAAGCATGGGAAGGGAGCACATCAACAATTCACGATAAGAGAAAAAATATAACTGTCAGAACACACCGCAAATACTGGTGAGTCTTATTGTGTGAAATCAGAACAAACAATGTAGCCTCCCTGCAGTGCCGTTATAGCTACTACCACTAGCAAGGTGTGTGTTAAAGTGATGGCTTGTGGTCTTTTATGTTCCTTTATTCAGACATGAGACAACCTTTATGGAATGAGCTGTGTGCTTGCGCGATATTTGGCAGGGAGAGGGAGATGGGGAGAGAGAGAAGGGGGGGGACAGATGGATGCGTGTCTTGTACTGCTTCCTAAGATCACTGTAATAAATGTATTATCTCAAATAGGGATGGGGATCAAGACCTGGTTCTATAAGGGCCTGGTTCCAAATTTCTCAAAACCCGAAAATCAATAAGGTCCGAGCTTATCGATACTGCTATCGAGACTAGCGTGTCCTATAATGTAACGTCTATGTCTGGAGAGAACACCACCAACTCCGGCTGCCGTTGCGGGACAATCATCCACCATCAGTGATTTGGTATTGCACTTCCATGAAGTTGGGGCACTTGTGAGAGACAAAACAAGAATGGTCAAAATCAATGCAGCAGAGGCTATGATATCTTTACTTTTAGTCCCTAGTATGAATCGAGCTCCAAAATAACTATATTCTACACCTCCTGTTATGCATCTCAATAGCTAACTCCAATTTGTAACACAGGCCTTCTTTACGTTACTACGTTACTGAGCTTCATGTGTAAAACCAGTGCAGTCTTCCCTTATCTTAGTTCAAATGAATCATTTTGGTGCAATCCATCCTCATAGTGCTGTTTAGTAAAATCCATGTAGGCTGTCGGTGACTCAGCACTGGCCTCCATCCAGCCGCTTTACCATAAGAAGTTAACTGATGAAGAGCTGCAGAAATGGCTGCCATTCTGCTAAATGTTGTAATCTGACATGCGCTTTGTGGTGGCTTTGGAAATATGTTCTTCTTGTAGGTTTTAAATGTATTCCCTGAGGAATTCATCAAGTAGCCAGATTGTTTTCCTGTATGACATGTCACAGTTTCTCCAAGGTTTTAATGGGTCACATTGAAAGTCAAGATTTAAGTAAATGCAATGCATAACAGTAACATGTTGAAGCTGTTCTTGCTGCTCTGTTGTTACTCTTCCTAACTGGCCTTGTGTATCTTCTGTGTGTTTATCCAGACATGATCATTTCATCTCATCCAGCCTGTCATCATCTTCTCCCTCCTTGTTCGATGGTGCTGTCATCAGCACCGTCACCACAGCAACAAAGAAACATTTCAGCACACTGCTAAGCCTTCTGGGAGGTCTGCTGGTGAAGGAGCACCTCTACCCCGAGGCCAGGTTCTTTCTCTCACTGACTTTGACAGGCACACAATGGTACTGATAGCCAGTCACATTAGCTCTCTTTAGTCAGTACCATTAACAGTCCTTTTGTTATTCTTGCACACCTGTTTTACACATGTGGGCCTTCACAAATAGTTTCATATACCACATACTTTCATATTGTTGGTGAATTGTCCATGAGCTTGAAAAAAGTATTTAAAAATTCTAGCTAATATTGGTAAGTGTGAAAGTACAGATTTACAAAAAAGGGAAATTAATGTGTAGCAAAATGTCTTTAGCACTAGCACCTTTTTAGATGTATAAATTAGCCAAAACACAAAGTCAGCCAGTCATCAAGCTCACAAGAAGCAACTAATGTTTGTGTGACTAGTGTCTATGTAACACTGGCAAGAGTGAAAACTACATTTCAGCAAGACACCAAGGTTACTGGAAAAAATTGCTATGATACTTTTATGTTGATGTCTCAGGAGGCTGCTGCTGACCTGGGCTCAGGAAATCTCTGTGCTGATGAAGAAGTCGGACACCTATAGCCCTCTCTTCTCCATGCCCTCCTTCAACAAGTTCTGCAGGGGCCTGCTGGCTAACGGTGAGCCCAACATGTCCAGCATTCCCAACAAAGAATTTTTCACCTTGTGTTTTCCACAGACTGACAGGCTATGTAATAGCCATTTTCAGATCAGTTATTCATTAGTAATGTTGTTGAATGTTTTTCCTCCTTGTTTTCTCTGGATAGGTCTAAATGAAGATCAAAGTATCTGCCTTCAGACCTGCCACAGCTTACAGGTCCTCTCTTCATCTCTGTCCACTGAGCTGCTGCAGAGGTGAACATCATATTTACACATACAAACAACAACTGCTTTCAGACAGTATTTTAAATTTGATCTGTAAAGTAGTCATTTTTTCTTGCTGTTCTGTACTGTGCTGGAGACATGGGGAAAAAATGTTATTTTAAGTTTAAGCTCAGTGTGCGGGGTTGGGGGTCCATTAGGTGTCTGGATGTGTGCAGAGTCCAGTTGGTCCATTCAGCAGTGAGGGTGAGGCAGGCCTATGGCAAGCTGCTCAGGACAATCCCCCTTGATGTGGCTTTGAGGTAAGACTTATTGTACCACTGGAGAGCATCTACAATAAAATGGACCAAATCTGTTTGACATCTTGCATATACAGTATAATATTCATTTTCATGACTGACGGCGGTGCGTGCAGATGCGGTGTCCAGTAGCTCCTTAAAATGTCACTACATTTTTGCTAAGTTGTTATTTTTTCACATTTTATTACTGATGCACGTATGATCTATTGAAGCATGAATTACCTATGAAATAGACTCATCAACGTCAAAAAATGAAGGGCAGGGATTGGATTAATTCAGCAGACCTTAAGACGATCACTGCCCACAGCATCTTCCGACCATCCAGCTGGACCAAACATCACTGCAAGCGATCGCCCCAAGAAGAGGGGGAAAAGAGCTGGGATTAGAGCTAAGCTAACCTAGCTTGGACCTAAGGCTATACCACTACCCAGCCTACTTCTGACTAATGTCCGGTCACAGGAAAATAACATGATGAAATAAGACTTAAGCTAACACAGCAATGGGAAATCAGAGACTGCTAACCCAGCAACGGGAAATCAGACTGTTGTGCCCACATCTTTACAGAGACCTGGCTCTACACTTGATGGATGGTCCGTAGTTCGCGCAGACGGAACGTAAGAATCTGGCAAGACGAGGGGTTGCAGTGTTTACATCAATGATGCTTGGTGCTAAAACATAGTCAAAGCTGATGGGCAATGTCCCCCCGATGTTGACCATATTATCTGCCCAGAAAATTCACCAGTGTTTTCATTGCTGCTGTTTACATTTCCCCAGATGCAAATTCAAAAATGCACTACAGGAACTGTATGAGGTCATCAGTAGTTACATGACAAGACAACCGGATGGTATTTTTATTGTAGCTGGTGATTTTAATCAAACAGACCTCAGAACTGTTTACCTAAATTCCATCAGCATCTCCACACCCCCACCAGAAGAAGTCATACCCTGGACCTTGTTTATAAAAACATATCTGGCAGCTACAAAACCCCTTTCCCACCCCCATTTTGGTCAATCGGACCATATTTCTCTGCTTCTTCTGGCAACTTACTCTCAGCTGATTAAAAGGGTCAAACCATCAGAAAAAATAGTGTGGTCAGATGAAGCTACAGCAGCTCTACAGGACTGTTTTCAGTGCATAGACTGGCACATGTTCAAATATGCCACCACCCAGGAGAACCACATCAATCTTGAGGAATATACATCATACATCAGCAAATGTGTTGATGATGTGGTGATCACAAAGATGATCAAATCATTCCCCAACCAGAATGCCTGGATAAATGGAGAGATGAGGGCCCCTTCCTGTGCTAAAAAAAAAGCTGTCTTTTGGTCAGGTAATGAGGAAGCTTATACCACTTCCAGAGCAAGAATGAAAGCTGGCATCAAGGAGGCAATCAGGAGAGACTGGAGACCACACCAACAACACCAAAGATATGTGACGAGTAATCCAGAGCATCACAGGCTATAAAAGTAGGAGCGCCCCATCATGTGTGAGGCCACGTTGCCAGATGAGCTTAACACATTTTATGCTCGCTTTGATCTAGGGCTGGGTGATAAAACAATAACGATAATTATCGCGATATAATTTTCCTCAAAATAAATATAACAAATGTTCGATATAAACCACCCATGAACCAGGAGAGGGGGGGCGCTAATGCGCCTTAAACGCTTGTTGTCACTTGGCATTGTAATGGAAATTTGCTGTTAAACATTCATTTGCTGTAAACATTACTATTGAATAGTTGTATATCCTTGCATCTATACAATCTGTTAAGCCACAGTGGAAATTTATAGACATGAGGTGAAACCCAGTGGCCTGACCAGTCACCCTTTTACCGTGACCTTACTATGACTCCTGTTGCAGGTCATAAACCTCTGGCAGGAATTAATTAAGATAGCACACATAAGGGGGGCTGACACAGACCTTCTGAGGTTCACAGACATCCTTGACCACCTGTCTAAACAAAGCACCCTTCTCCTTTCAAAGATCTCCGCACACAGTGTGGTTATCAGACATTTACAGAGAGCAATGTGCTCTGTACTTGCTCTGATCCTTTCTGCGTAGAAAGCTTCTTAATAAATATTACAAAGACAATTCTCAGGTTCAAGAGTCTTGAATTTCAGATTTCCACCACACCATTAAACAAGAGGAAGAAGAGCCAGTCAGAAGCCAGGGATAGAAAGAGCCAATCAGAAGCCAGGGATAGAAAGAGCCAATCAGAAGCCAGGGATAGAAAGGGCCACGGGCCCTGTGGCACTTACCCCCATTCTGATGAAGTACTTTGAGAAACTGGTTCTCCAGCACATCAACGACAACATCCCAGCCAGCTCGGACCCTCACCAGTTTATATTCAGAACTAACAGATCCACAGAGGATGCCATCTCCACTGCCCTCTACTCAGTCTTCACACATTTTGAAAATAATGCCTACTTCAGAATGCTGTCTGTTAATTTCAGCTCAGCAGACAATCTCTGGCAAACTTGGCACTCTGTAGTACTACACTCTGCAACTGGATATTGGACTTCCTCACAAATAGACCCTAGACAGTTCAGATTGGCAGTCACACCTTCTCCACTACAGAGAACGGCACCGGAGGCCCCCAGGCCTGTGTGCTCAGCCCCTTCCTGTTCATGCTGTATACCCATGACTGCAGTCCCCGATATGGAGAGAGAAGTTTGTAGACAACACTCATCAGCTGGATTACAAACAGCAATGAGAATTCATACTGGGAGGAAATCAATAATATTGCCATGTTTCTAAGCTTATAGATGCAAAACCTTGTTTTCAAATACACCTTTTTGAATATAATATTCCATATATTAATGATGCGTGTGATTTGTTTGTCCGCAGTAACCACAGCCACCCTGAGATGAGGGAGATCTCACTGGCCATCCGCCACCACATGAGCCGAGCACCAAGCAGCACCTTCCACCCCCAGGACTTCAGCGACCTTATCAGCTTCATCTTATATGGAGTCCTGCACCGTGGAGGGTACCTATCACAGTGACAGAGTGATCAACTGCATAGATGTTATGTTGCACAAACTCTGGCCTTTGCTCTTATAGTCCCAGGGATATGTGTGCGTTTTAAAATACACCATTATAGATTTTTCACAACAAGAATATTTTTTATTATGGCAGGATGCAAATGTTGCTTATTTTCTACAACTTTTCTACTGATTTTGGTTAATGTTGATTATAACTGCTGTTTCTGATATGACTATAGGAGAATATTATTCATGCTGTCAGTTTGTACTAGGGCTGCACAATTAATCAAATATTAATCTCGATCACAATTTGCCTGTGCAAAAATTTCCTGGATGTTGCAGCTCTCATTTCGCCTACTGCTATTATTTTGATTCTGCTACATCTACAAGCCTGCAGCCGCTGTGTTTGGCTGTCAGTCTTCTTCTGTTTAATGGCAGGTGGCAACTAGCATTTAAGGTGCATTAGTGCACCCTTTTCCTGTTGGTTTAATTATATTGAATATTCATCGAACATTTGTTATATTTCTATCAAGGAAAATTCTATCGAGATAATTGTCATTATCGTTTTATCGCCCAGCCCTAGTCCGGAGTAGAAGAGAGCAGAATGGATCATCATCTGTTTTTTTTAAGTATTTTGGATTTAGGGCAAGAGATCTTGAGCAATAACAAATCATATGCAGAGAGTGCATGAGACTTGTCTGCGCTGCAAACCAATACAATTAACTTATTCAGCCACCTGAAAAAACACCACAAACTGCAGTCCATAATCGTGATCTCAATGTTGATCAAAATAATTGTGATTATTATTTTGGCCATAATCGTGCAGCTTTAGTTTGTACCACTGTATGTGTACCTTGTGATGACTGTGTGTCACTATAATGAGACTTTCTAAGCTTCACAGTTGTGTATCCATAGCAAGGATCCCTGGCTGGAGCGTCTGTACTACAGCTGCCAGCGACTGGAAAAACGGGATGGCCGAGGAGGTGTAGATGGCAGCAGGCCCGGTGTACTGCTACAGGCGCTGTTGAAAACTGAGGTGGTGCTGTGGCAGTGGGCAGTATGGGAGGCCGCACAATTCACTGTACTGTCCAAACTTCGAACACCGCTGGGCCGAGCTCAGGACACCTTCCAGACCATTGAAGGTAAAGAGACTAGATCCAGTTTGTGTTCAGTGACTGGAACTTCGTTTGGTTTTTAAGCCTTTTTTTCATCTCAGGCTGCTATAACAGGTTTTTGTAAAGTAAGTAATGGCCATAGTGAACATGTGGCATGCCTTGTGCATAGTCCATTGTTTTCTGTATGGGGACAACTCAGAATGCATTTGCTGTCGTCAATATGCAATAGCCACTTACTAAAGAAAAAAACTTCAAAGCTTCAATTATTAGCATTATTTTAAATATTTTTTCATAGGCAGTAGAGAGATGACAGGAAACAAAGGTCCCCTGTTGGACACAAACCAGGGATACTGCAGTTCATGATTGGTGCCTTAACCTCTAGGCCACCAGTGCACCCCAGCTTTCCATTATTTTTTTTCTGTATCCCTGTGTTTCAGGTATGATCCGGAGCCTGGCTGCCCACAGTCTGAACCCAGAGCAAGATGTTGGTGCATGGGCTGGTGCTGGAGGGGATGGGGATGGTCACCACTCCAATCAGCTCCGCCTTGCTCTGCTGCTTCAGTACCTGGAGAACCTGGAGAAGCTCATGTACAATGCCTATGAGGGCTGCGCCAATGCTCTCACTGCCCCACCAAAGGTGTGCAAATAAAAGCTCCAGACTGTGTTTAAAGTTATGACAATACAGAGACCAAGGAACACAATTTGAATATCAGTCATTAAAATGGGTTCATAATGGCAACCACATACCTTTTGTAAAAAAAAAAGGCATAGTCATTGGCCTGTGTATAAATTACATGATGAATCCCTCCTTCTCTGTGTCTCAGGGCATCAGGACATTCTTCTACACCAACCGTCAGACATGCCAAGACTGGCTGACGAGGATCCGACTAGCACTGATGAGGGTCGGTCTTCTGTCGGGCCAACCGGCAGTAACCATTCGCCATGGCTTTGACCTGCTTACAGAGATTAAGAACAGCAGCACCCAGGTCAGTGCAAATACACTGTTATATGAACCTTTCAGCTGAGCAACCATGCTGTACGTTCAAATGTTGTATGCAGCAGGAATATGCACATACATTTTGATGAGTAGCGGCTCCATTTTTTAGAAGGCTTGAGTCTCTGTAGCTGCTATGTGTGCGTGTCCTTGTTGTGTAACTTTAGGTGCTGTGTATTAGCAACATTTATAATATATAGATATGTGGTTATTTGATAGTAACATCGGGTTAGATTAATATCATGTTTTGGTGTGCTTATCAGGGTCCAGAGTTGGAGGTTCCTCTGACGTTGCTTGTGGAGGCTCTGTGTGAGCTGCATTGTCCGGAAGCCATCCAGGGCCTGGCAGCCTGGAGCCTCTTCACCACTGGCAAGAGTCCGGGCTGGCTGTCGTCAGTCGCCCTGCAGGCCGAGGGACGGTAAGCAATGCCACCTTAACCAGACATCCTCACAAGTCAGCGAAATAATCACTAAATCATCCACACGTCATGGTTCATTTATTGTCCTCTACTAAATAGGGTGTGTGTGTGTGTGTGTGTGTGTGTGTGTGTGTGTGTGTGTGTGTGTGTGTGTGTGTGTGTAGGTTTGAGAAGGCAGTGCTGGAGTATCAAGATCAGCTGTCTGCGGTTACAGGGATGGACTGCAGCATCAAAAGCTCTGAATGCTGTGTGTTCAAACTCTCCAGCAACATGAGCAGCCCCAAATACACCAGCAACGGTAACCAGCATCTACGTTTAATGCAGTCCAACTACCATAAAGATTAGTTTGGTTCATCCTGTATTTGTACTTCATTATGTCTAAATTGAAATTCATGACCCCAGAATTCAGTTTAATTCAAAGATGAACTTGTAGGGGCTTGTGTTGATTCAAAGTTTAGTACTAATATCAGAGGGCCCATTAATAACCTAAAATGTATCATGTGGAGCTGAAAAACAGTGATATCCATCATGAATGAAGCAGACATGTAACATCTGCATCATATCTATTGGTTCATGGACAAAAAATGAGTGCTTGAAAACAAAATATGTTAATGAATAACCTAATGACCTGGCATCTGCCATTCACTCAACCCCTACCCACCAGTTGAGTGAGGTTAAAACAAGTGACCTTTGTGCTGCTGGGTATCTGTTGGTTAGTCTCTGTAGTTCACTTTCTCACTGTACTGTAATGGTCAGTAATATATTAGATCCCAGTGGAGCACAACAGGGTGTTTTGACAACTGGTGTACACAGAGCACAGTTGGTTTTGTCCCTACACAGGGATACAAATGGATCAGTCTTTATAGCTGATATGGACCTCGGGCCTGATCCCAATCCAGCTGACCAGCTTGGGACATAAATCACTAGATTTAAACCCATCAAATTGCACGCCACACAAATGATAAAGTGAAGGCATGTTTTTCCATCTAAATAACCTAATTTTATAACATTTGGTTGATTTGAAATGCCAGTAGTAGACATTCGACTTTACAGCTTTAGTCATGTTTAGTCATTGCAAGAGTGCTTTTCTCCTTTACCAGAGTTAGAGTGGAGTTACTCTTTAAGGAGAGATTTTTTGAATGGCTTAAAAAATAATAATATCAATATTTTAGCTCCTGGTATCTTTATCGGGTTGACAAGGCAAAATAATGTTTTTTTTATGATTAGTCTTTTAGACTTGGCTTTGGTGTCTTGCCTCTGTTATATTCTACTGTGAATACTGTAATGCACTGCAGCATTGGAGATCATAGGACTGCTGCTCAAAGTGGGTTTTTTTGGGGGGGGGGTTCTCTAAAAAGGTGACAGCAGGAAGACGGTGCTGCTAAAGTCCAGTGAGTGCTCTTCAGAGGTGATCAACTTCCTGGCCAACAAAGCGTGTCAGTGTTACGTGGCACTCTGTGATTGGGCCTCAGTTAAGGAGTGGCAGGCCACCGTCCAAGCCCTCAAACAGAACTCCACCAATCCAGTCAGCATCAACCTGAGGTCAGATTTCAACTACATCCAAGCTCTGAGCCGCTTTGAGGAGGGAGATCTGGCAGAGTGTGGAGCTCAGCTGGACCTGCTGCCCGGAGAGGACTACAGCTCGCTCTCCAGCAGTAAGGACAAGCTGGGTGAGTGCATTATAGGACAGACTCTGAGAAATCATTAAAAGATAAAATTGTCCTGATGCTCAGATTTTTTTGAATGAAGAAGAGATCCAGTAAATATTTTTATTTTATAGTAAAGTTTTTATTTTAAGAAAACAAAACAATCAAATTTCATCAGAGTATTTATGATATTTTGTCCACCAAGACAGAATATCATAATCACCACATTTTAATGCAATGTAATACACCATCACCAACTTCGGCCAACTACTCTTTTGACAGTGTCAACAACAACCAAACATAGTAAGCTTCAAAGAGTTTTTAGATTAGTTTGTATGTGTACATAATAAACTGGTACTTTGTGGATTAGAGTATTATTATTTTCAGAAGTTTTCTTCAAACATTCACATTTAGTTAACATCCATTCTCGTTTATGTGTGTCAGATCTGAAGAGACTTCTACCCTCTATGAGTCCAGATCCAACTGAGCTGCAGAGAGCCATTGAGGTGCAGCTCCTTCGCAGTGCTGTTGGCTCCATGACGAAAGCCATTCAACAGCAGGAGCAGAGGAGCACAGCCAATCCAGAGTGAGTATTCACATAGTGTGCTTCGTACAGAACTAGTTGATAAAACGTGCTGTCGACCACCAAGAGTGGGTTGTATGCCAGCAGATTATGTGGTCTAAAAACATTGTTAATGGTTTTGGCTGACTGGTCCTTCTGTGGTTCAAGCGGTGTTGTTTTTGGGTTTTTTTAATTTATTAATTTTTTTATGAAAAAGCTGTCAATGTTCAGAAGCATTCCTCACTGAAACCAAGATGTCTTTTCTTATTGTTGACTAGCTTTATAAATATTGATGTGAACATTATTTTCTTTTACTTTTAGTACAGTTTAATTTACATGTCAGAGCTATGCAGTCTCTATGCAATCATTTGATGTGATGTTGCAGTTCGTTGGTGCGCTGCCTGAAACAGACTGGACGGATCTGCTTTGGTCCTCTTCGCCTGTCCACACTCACTCTGTCTGATGCCCTGCCCACCCTGCCCACCCTGCAGCTCCACTGCACTGCCACTCTGGAGAACACACTCACTGGACAAGAAGTATGTACACCCAAACATTTCATTTGACTGTATGTAATATAAATAGAATGCATTTACACTAGGGATTTTTGTACGGCTTTATTTATTGTTAAAGTGTTTACTAGTTTGGATAACAGAGAATGTAAACTATGAAAAAGACCACAACCAAAGATCCATCATTCTTTCATATACACAAAGATACTAACAGTGTGAATGACGAAGCTGCTGGCAAATTAATTTAGTGTGCTGCTTCCTTAGCCCTGGTTGGCTTGTACAGAGGCAGTTTTAACCTAAAGTAAACAGATGGAAGCCATCAAACAGAAGTAAAATTTACTATTGTTCTGACCAAAGAAAACAAGCTGGAGGTTTAATTCCACCGTGTATTGTTTGTATTCTTTACAGGACTGTGTGATTCCTCTGTGCAGTGAGGCTCTGAGCTCGTGTAAGCAACAGGATGTCCAGCCTTTTCTTCAGGCCCTCAGATACACAATGTTCCAGAGACAACTCCTTCACGAACTCAAAAGTAATTGTCAATGACTAGAATAGGTGCATTGGCAGTATTGATGGCCTACACTCAGGACAGGAGTATTGTGGTGTTCTGAGATTTCACCCTCTCAATTCTTGTCCAGGATACTCTTCCTCCATAGATGGCCATCTAATGGAGCTTTGCCTGACTGCCGTAAAATTTGCCCGTAAAAAAGGCAACATTGCCCTGGCGTCCCGCTTGCTCAGCCAATGCAGTGACGGGACACAAGAAGAGGAGCATCAGGACGAGCTGAGCCAGGCCTTCAAGCGTCTCACCCTGGAGGGCACTCTGGGGGAGAAATGGGGACCAGAGCTGCAGATAGAAAAAGCCAAAGTCCTGAGAACTGCAGGTGAGGAACAGGAGACATTCAAAAGCTGTGCACTACTCTTACGGGAATAGAATGGTGATTTTGGAAAGGACAAAGCTGGGCATTACCATTACATCTGTCAAGTCAGTTTTATATATACAGCCCAATATCAAAAATCACAAATTTGCCTCAGGGGGCTTTACAATCTGTACAGCATACGGCACCCTCTTTCCTTAGACCCATGAGTTGGATGAGAAATAACTCCCCCAAAAAAACCCTTTTAACAGGTAAAAAATGGAAGAAACCTCAGAAGGGGCAACAGAGGAGGGATCCCTCTCCCAGGACAGGCAGACATGCAATAGATGTCATGTGTACAGAATAGACTAACATAATGAAATTACAGTATGGACAATTTTGATGACACAACTATAAATAGATTTTAACATGCGTCCAGAGCAGCTTTAACATACAGCAAGAACAACAGTAATCACCACAATGTTATGAAAGATTGTTGTAGAACCTTTCATGGTAAATATGTCTCAAAGGACCTCACAGAGAATGAGCCTACATGATCCAGCACACATAGAACATAATGATGCAAAGTGACAACATTTTTGAACTTTTGAGGAGGCACAAGGGTCAAAAATGTCAGCTTACACAGATTTAAAGGCTGATCCCAACTGACACATTTGTTGCCGGGTATCCTCAGTTTCTCAGCTGTCAGAAACTACTATATTTCTGCAGTGTGTTGATGATGTTGCTCAGGACACACTGTCTTCAGTTTCCTTTTAAGCAGTCTCTCTGTCCACAGGCCAGTCAATGACAGCCATGGAGATGCTGAGTAGGGCTGCTCTGTCCTACTGCCATGTGGGGAAGAATGAAGGTGCTGCCTGCCGCTCGCTGCTGACACTATGCAAATGGCTGTTGGCTGACTGGAAGGACATGACACCTCAGCTTAAACAGGCATGCATACCTATCAATACAGCTCTACCTTTACTTTAGTCTGAATTTCAATGTTTTGAAACGTAAGCCTAACATTTACATGATGTTACTGAGGTATTTATTGGTACAATATCAGGTGCTTGGATGCATTTTGTATGTTTAAAAAAAGATGTTTTGGTCTAGGTGGTAAAGAAGTCAGGAGCAGTAAACTCATCTAATGCTGTGAGCAGCATGTCACCTCTGAGCCGGAATATTTCTGCTCTGCTGGAGCTTCCCCTTGAAGACCAGGGCATTCCCCACATCATCGCTGAGACCTCAGGTAACATTTACAGTACGAGCTCACCTAGATTAATAAAACACACATGGTAAAGTATCCACACTCAACCAGGGGTGAAGGTAACAAATTACATTTACTCTTCTTACTCTAACAAAGTTACACAGTTACAGTACTTTTTACTTTTACTAAGTACTTTTTATCGCATCCGTTACAGAGTAAAAATAAAATGAAATAATCATGATAAACTTTGAGAATGGAGCAGAAGAAAGGAAACAACTGGCTCAACATACATGTTGAATGTGTACGTTCACTGGCCGAGTGTCAGGGGGGTGGGGGAGCGGTTCACCTGTGCCACCACCCAGTGAGCATGCCAAGTGTCCCAAATCAAACGCACCCACGATGTTGCATGCTGGGTCTGACTAACATGCCAAATGCTTAATCCTCCAGCAGTGACTTCTGAGGAACTTTTACCTTCAACGAGGTGTGTGAGGCCACTCCCTCTGTGTGTGTTCTCCGAGCTGCTCTTTGTTTTGACTCGCGTGCATGTGAGTCCCTCTGCGTTTATAAAGAGACAAAGAGTAACTGCCCACGCATCACTGTAAAAGCAAGATGGCAGACTTCAGTTCAAAGTGTTCAGCTGAAGGCATTCATTCATTCCGACCTCACTGAACTCACCACCAGAGACTCCGCTTCTTTTCCTTCATTCTCTCTTCTTTTCCCCCTCTCCTCTCTGTACGTTCATGAAGTAAAGTACATTTCCCCTCCAGTCAGCAGTCACCATGGATGAGGAGAGACTATACAAGAGAGGTCGACACCTCCACGACTCGCTGCTGCAGAAAGGTTGAGAAGCGAGAGTGAAGATAAATCCACTTTTTAATCCCAGAGGTTTAAAAATAAACTGAGCTCTCCTCACGGCGGTATACGGCTCTGGATCAGAGCAGAATCCGGTGCGACTCCAGGTGTTTATTCCTCCAGAAGCTCTGGCTCTGCCCCCGGCTCTCTCCTCCAGAGCTCCCCGGTACTCAACAGCTGTCTGTCAGCGAGCAGCGACTCTGTCCCTCCACTCCGCCCAGTCCTCCCCACACCACCCCCGCAAAGTCTCGTGATACACGCAAATTTTTCACTATAGTTGAATATTTACTGTTATTATTTATTTATAGGCGGTTTTGGTGTGTGTTTTACGAACTGCGAGGTAAAATTATTTTTGACAATGGGGTTTGGTGGCTTTGAGGTGAGCAATATAACAGCTGCTTCTGGTTAGGGGGAGGTGTGGCCAACATGCCGATTTGTTTTGGACTGAGATGCTGGTGCTAGTGCGACATCTTGTGGAAGCGAATATCGTATATAGAACCTTTTTAAGAATGAAGGAACAGAGAAGCTGATTGTGGAGGGCTTTAGGTGCATAAGACTCATAGAATGATGTTCAAACAGGTGAGTAGAACAACAAATTCACTTATTGATGTAACTCAATTTACATAGGAGAACATCATCAACCACTGCAGCGTGTGTGCGTGCAACGCAGTGTGTAAAAACTGCAGTTTCTCCTTTTTATATATGTGTAATTGTGGGCTGCAGTCGCTGTGGGGTTAATATTGTTTTATTATACGTCTCTGTCTTGTGGCTTAATAATGCTTGTTGCGCTTGTTCAAACACTTATCTGTATTTATTTATCGTCACTCAGTTTAATTTAGTAGTTTGAGTTTTGTCCTCTTTTCTGGTTAATTCTAGTAAAACTACACTGAGGAAGACTGTTCTATACTTATGATTATCAGTTGTATGCACAGACTGCAAAATGGCATCTATAGAAATGGAACTTATTGTTGGTTTGGACATAAGGACTCTGTGTGCTGTGATGTTGTTCCACTAGTGTATACAATGACATTAAATGATATAGTAGTATCCTATATCATCATATAACATAATGATTATATGTGAAGTATTACATACAAACTGCAGCCCCACTCCACAGAATACAATAGCATTATATACATAATTTCCACATATTACTAATTACTCTGTTCCTTAATAGTCTTACATGGTGCTGGCAAAGAACATGGTAAACAACATTATAATTAACATTCAGTGCATCAGCTCATAAACCCAGTAAATGCTGAGCTAACCTGGCTAACTAACATGAGCATTAGCATCCTACATGTAGCAACTTGGACTCATATCTGTAAACAGAAAAGGAAACTTTCTTCTCAATGGACACGCACATGACTTTTACTGTCCAAAATATGCAGTGCTAACTAAGTTTCATTCAACTACAGTAACAGCTTGCTTATCGTCCTGAACTTGTCCGGAGCAACTGAAAAGGATACAGTTTATGTCTGCTACAAAGGATTGATTGACAGGCTGTTTAACCAATAGAAATACACAGTAAGTGGGACTTAGCAAAATGATAGGAAAAGATATAAACTAAGGAATAGATATTCAAGCAATTTGAGACTGAGGTAGAAATACATTAAATGTCATGAAATCTTCTTTACAAGTGTCTTGTACCCTTGATAAGACATTAAGGGCCTTTTCTCAATCAAAAGGTATCGTAGCATTTTTAGCGTAGATGATTTGATTCTAGCTACATTTTAATCTTGGTGGTCTTCCCTGTGCAGTGAGTGTGGGCGTTGGGGAGCCAGACTTCGTGCTGGGCCAACTCTACCAGCTCTCCACCAGCCTGGCTCCAGAGATGGCCAAGTCCTGGGCAGCCCTGGCCAGCTGGGCTTACCGCTGGGGCAGGAAGGTGGTGGATAATGCCAGGTTAGTAGACCCAGTGGAATATATATATATAGTTACCAGCTTGGCGCTTCACCTGTATGATCTAATACAATTAACTCTGCCATTGTAAAATTGATAATGTTCTGTTGTTGTTGTCAGAGAGGTGTTTATTTAACTCCATGGTAATGTTTGATTCTGTAGTTGTTGGTGGTCTTGTATTGGACTGCATTTTATATATATATATATATAGTCTTGTATTTCCAGGCCCATCAGCCTCATAAACGGCATACTAATATGAATATTTCTACTGACTTAATTTTTTTCTCTCTAGCCAAGGGGAGGGATTGCCTCTTCTTCCTGGGGAGAAGAAGGAGATAGAGGAGATGCTGCCACCAACCACCAGTGAAGAAGACAAGGACACCATCTTCAGCATTCTTGGACAGGCCCTGTGTCGACCTACTGGCATACAGGTAGAGTTGGCCTTTTGTATGAAGGTATTATTGGAGCAAAACAACTGAGCACCTGTGACAGTGGAATTTGTAGTTGTAGAAAATAGTCACACATGTGTATCAGTAAATTTGAAGTCACGGAGAAAAATGCTTTACAAAGCAGCAGACCTGTAGAATTTTTTTCTCTCCCACAAACAGCACAGCAGTTACACCTTCTCAAATTCTTCATTGCAGGTGCACAAATCCTATGCTACGAATCACAAATTAACAAACTTATGCATCCGTTTCAAAACATGTGAAGACATGAACTTGTCATGAACATGAATTTGCAAGTCAGTATGTGAATTCATGCATCGAGAGTTGCACACCTGTAGAATATTTTCTCACAAATATATATTTTTTTCTTGGATATATTTCTATCACAAACACAAGTCAATAACTACAACTGCTTGAATCTGCCGCTATGAGTTTCAAATGCTGTTTTGTTGCTCACAAATTACAAGTTCCACGTGCTCTCGCTTTTGCACCACATAGCTCAGTGAAATGTGGAGCAAAAGTGATTTGTGTACTTATAGCCCTGAGGCCAGGGGTCACCTGAAGGTGGCAGTAATGCAATGTCGTGGATGCCAACTGCATGCCTTGGCACCCAAACGAGAAAAAAACCCAAACCCAACCCAGCCTCCAATCTCCAGCTTCTTCGTTCCCTGTGACATCGCTGGAGAAAGAGCTTCTTCCCGACTCAGCAGAGGAGCTGCCACCTGATGTTTAAGGTATGTTTTCTGATATCACCCACCATTATGCTTTTGTTTATATCTTAGGGGGTATCTTTCGCAACTAGCGAGAGACGATTGGATAGCAAGCTAACGTAACAGTGTTAGCTAGCTTACCTTTCGAGAAGCAAGAGGAGCTAACCTAACTAAGAAACCAACTTAGCTGACCAGCGCGCTTATTTAAAATATAAACAAAAGCATAATGGTGTTGGATATCAGAAAACATGCCTTAAACATCAGGTGCTATCGCTTCTGCTGAGTCGGGAAGAAGCTCTTTCTCCAGCGATGTCACAGGGAACGAAGAAGCTGGAGATTGGAGGCTGGAGTTGCTTAGAATGTCGATAGTTAGGCTATAATCATAATAACTGAATACTGGTACTAGTCCCCTCTCTATTGAAACCTGAGCAACACTGTCAGTGAAAAAACACCTGTGCCATAGTTTGTGCTCAGTGTTTATGTGTTTACGTTTGCTTCATTTATAATTAATATGACAACTAAACAAAATCTTTTTTTTTTTTTAATCTCATTATGTTAAAAAAAACACTAATCTCCATAGTATTAGGATAAATTGTAAATAATAGAGGTGAGGTTTTTACTATAAGCCCTTTGGTTTGAACAAAATTTTCTGATTTGTAATTATCTTTAAAAA
>LKNJ01000482.1:265740-326119 GCA_002120245.1 Maccullochella peelii | reverse complement strand
TATATATATAATCGAACAGAAATATAATCTTACTAACAACAAATATTGGCTGACCAATAGTAATATTCAAATTTAGGCAAAGCCATTCCTCCTGATGGCTTCAGCTGTTGCAAAAAAATAGCCATAGATTTGTGTAGGGCTATAAAAAGCTTGTTTCTAGTCAGAATTGGCACACACTGAAAGAGATAAAGAAATGTTGGTAAAATGCAGGGAACGTGCACCTTTTGACTGAAGTCAAAAGATGAGTAAAATTGAGTTCAAAAGGTTAATGTGGTTGTGAAACCCTGACTCCAAAATGAGTGATGTACTCTCATGCTGGTCAGAAGGTTTGAAAGAGAGTTTTTGGCACAGCATTTATAGGAAGCAGCTAATTGCAAAGATATTTATAGCGTGAAAATGTTTGTCTTCCTGCTGAAAGTGATCTGAAGTTGGGTCAGGTAGAAGAGCCCATATTTCAAGTCTGCCTTGCGTAGCAGGGTTTTCACCTCATTGTAGGCTGCTTTGTGCTTATCCAAACCAATGCACTGTAGTCAGGAAAGATAAAAATCTGGTTAATTCCCTTTCTTGCATGAATGTTTCAATATTTCTTCTTTTACTTGAAAAAGGTTAAGTTTACAAAGGTTGTGGGTGTTCTTGGCATTGGAAATTAACAAGGGGCAAGGGCAAGAAATCTTTAGAATGCCCCTACAAACCGTGATCGAGGGGAAAAAATTGCCCCTATGATTTAAAAAAAAAAAAAAAAAAAAAAAAAAAGCGAACACAAGATTCAATTAAATTTTATTTATATAGCGCCATATCATAACAAAGTTATCTCAGGGCACTTTTTCATATAGA
Organism: Maccullochella peelii; assembly: GCA_002120245.1. NCBI lineage: Eukaryota > Metazoa > Chordata > Actinopteri > Centrarchiformes > Percichthyidae > Maccullochella > Maccullochella peelii. The sequence goes on along the minus strand of LKNJ01000482.1, from coordinate 325,285 downwards.
GCAGGTCTAGACCGACTCTGTATATTTACAGAGACCCAACAATTCCCACCAAGAGCGAGCACTAGTGGCAAGGAAAAACTCCCTTTTAACAGGCAGAAGCCTCGAGCAGAACCAGAACCAGGCTCCACAGCCGCAGATCCAGACTCCGTAGCTCCGCAACCACTGATCCAGACTCCGCAGCTCCAGAGACATAAACACTTGCAGAAAGCAACAGAAGGGGAGAGAGAGAGAGAGAGAGAGAGGAGAGAAAGGGAAGCAGTCGAGTTAGTAACAAGCATTAATGGGATAAGAGTGCGTACAGATGAAGAGGGACAGGAGGAGAGAGGAGCTCAGTGCATCATGGGAAGTCTCCCAGCAGTCTATAGCAGCATAACTAAGGGGTGGCTCAGGGCTAGAAGCTTTATCAAAGAGGAAAGTCTTAAACCTATTCTTAAATGTGAGGAGCGTGTCTTGCCTCCCGTACACAAACTGGGAGATGCTTCCACAGAAGAGGAGCTTGATAGCTGAAGGTTCTGGCTCCCATTTTACTTTTAGAGACTCTAGGAACCGCAAGGAACCCTGCATTCTGGGAGTGCAGTGCTCTAGTGGGGTAATAGGGTACTATGAGCTCTTTAAGATATGATGGTGCCTGACCATTAAGGGCTTTGTAGGTGAGGAGAAGGATTTTAAATTGTATTCTGGATTTCACAGGGAGCCAGTGTAGAGAAGCTAATATGAGAGAAATATGAACTCTTTTCCTGGTTCTTGCCGCAGCATTCTGGATCAACTGGTGACTCTTAAGGGACTTATTGGGGCAGCCTGATAATAGGGAGTTGCAATAATCCAGCCTAGACGTTAGAAATGCATGGACTAGTTTTTCTGCATATTTTTGAGACATTTTTTTATGCTCCCAAAAGTGCTTTTTCATTTGAAGTAACTGGATGCAAACTCACCCAACTGTGGTAGAGCAAATGTACAATAAAATTCAACATCTCAAATAGACCATTTCCACACACACCGGCACGAATGTGTCCCACTCAAGCTCTAACATAGTCAAAAGTAAATGTCATTTGAAAACTTTTTCATTCTCATTAAAAAAAAAGCTCCAACTGTTACTGAAGAAAGCATCCAAATCCTGGGCCGTCACCAACGCCACCTCCAGCTTTTGAATAGAACTGCGCTCTCTCATTCCTGCTCACTTAGCATTACCACAGCTACCTGTGCTCTCCACTGCAGAGCAGTGCGTCATTCAGAAGTTGGATTTACTCACTTGTTCATCAAAGTACCGTTGATTGTCTGGGTTAGCTTGAAAGGTAATCATAATTCTTGTTTTCAAAGCTTACTTTTTAGTCTAGTTTTAGTCTATTGGTTCATAGTGAAAAATATCATAATGTAAAGTCTATGGGCCGAGCAGGAACTCGCAGGCGGGGCCAGTGGGAGAAACACTGCACATATTCAGTAAGCCACATACCCCGGTAGCTAGAAACGTTTTTTGGCGTATGCACCAGGTGAGCAATTCTTATTGGACTGAATATGATTGACATAATGATTAATGATTAGAAACCCCTAATGTTAATGTTAACCAGCCGACACATTTTCCCTGTATACAGTGTATCTCAGGTGCGTCTTTCTTTCTTCTTTGCACACTTAGGCAGAAAAAAACCTTTTCTGAACATTTCAAGCTCTCTTACCACCTCTGAACATCTCCTTTCCCTAAAAGTCAGACAATTGTAAATACACAGAAACACACTATGAATTTAAGTTGCTCCACATTAGATTAGTATCACAGCATGACGAGTCAAACCAAAATGTCGCTTTTTAATCTTGAGTTTTAATGTAGTCTAATGTGCCTAATGTTTGTGGTTCCTGAGAGGTAGTGAAATACACCTACACAAAAGTTTAAAGGAACCTGAGGTCAGGAGTTAGAGTTTTATAACATGGCCTTTGTAGTTTCTGGGAATATTTGATTGGTATGGTCCTTCTCCCAAAGATCTAACAGTGAAAAGCATAAATATGCACCTCTGTTGTGTTATTGTTTATCAGGGTCTTCATTAAAGGCTCATTGCTGAGCAGTGTCGATTGTTCTGATCCTACTTTTCTGTTGTGTGTCAGGATGAGGACATGGCTCTACAGCAGGAAGACAATGAGGACGACATGGTAGACGTGATCTGGCGGCAGCTCACTGGTTCGTGCCCTTGGCTGGGGGAGGCGGGCCAGCCTGTCACAGATGGTCTGATCCAGGTTTGGAGACGCGTGGTGGACCGCATCTTTGGCCTCTACCGGGTCTCCTGCCAGGCCTACTTTACCTTCCTCAAGCTCAATGCTGGACAGGTGAGTCTTAATGTTAGGGACTACACTGTATGAACCTAATGACTTTGAAGTAGTGTGTTGACCATGACTGAGAGTGAGGGCAGCATTCTGTTCAGTCCTTCATCCTGAGTGTCTGTTGTGTATTTTAGGTCCCTATAGATGAGGGTGGCCCTAAACTCCTGCTGTCCTATCAAAACCACAAACAGAGCAATGACGATGTGATCGTCATGGCAACCTTGCGTCTCCTCCGTCTATTGGTGAAGCATGCTGGTGAACTGAGGGAAGGGCTCGAGCTGGGCTTAGCCTCCACCCCTACAGCTCCCTGGAGGGGTATGTCATACTGCAAAATTAGCATCCACATATGAATTATTTATACAAACAGTGAAAGTTTGGTTGTGGTTTATTCTCAGAGATTTTGTTCTGGTCCTGTGTGCACAGGGATATGTTGAGATTTAGTTTTTGAAATCGTTTTAACTTAAACTTGCTCATTCATCTATGCACTGTGTGTTGTAATTATGTATATCCAGATGAACAGAAAAGAAAACAGCAGGAGGTAGAAGCTGGTTAGACACAGGAAAATATATTGTTTTAATTTGAATTGGTCCTGCTCAGACAGGTAAATGCCGGCAGAGTCAGAATATGAGAACATGCAAACATATAGCCGATGCATTCATGTTGGTGTTACAAAAAGTTACTGGTCACTGTGGAGGACTCTTATTGACTTTTCTCCAAAGACAAATTTGACCAGCTTTTTAATTTGATAACTTTAAACTGCCAGCATACTTCATCAGAAGTGTTTGTTGGATGGTCGAACAGCTTTGGAACTCCACACACACCTTTCTGATGTCGGAATTGTGGGGGATGCAATCAATTTCTGTTACTTTCCAAAACAGACAATCCGACATGCTGTGTGTCCCGGTGTGTGGAAGTGAGAAATTAAGCAGGGTTTAAAATTCTCTCACAAGCTCCCATTTGATACACAACTGTTTTTGTCAGCAGTGGAGTGCAACACCATGAATATCTTCCAGGGGAGACTGTCTGAAAATATTATCTATCCCCAAGGGTAAACGATTATCAGGTCCTCCCATCCTCTGATGATGACGACTTTTCACTTCGCCTTCAATTGTGGCTGTTCAGAACAGCTACAGTAGAAACACTTTGCCTTCCGACGTGGTCGGACAACATGTCGTATCAACTACTTCTTTTCTAGCATAACCCGGCCCTTACTGCTGCCTTTTATATTCTGATAAAGTGTGTCCTCCTCAGGTATCATCCCCCAGCTCTTTTCCCGTCTCAACCATCCGGAGGCATACATCCGACAGAGCATATGCAGCCTGCTATGTCGAGTGGCCCAGGACTCCCCACATCTCATCCTTTACCCCGCCATTGTGGGCTCACTCTCCCTGGGAGGGGAGGCTCAGAATGCTGGTATTCTTTAATTCTGTTGAATGGCTATGTGCAGCTTCTTAAAGAGTCTCACATTTTCTGAAAGTCTTTAACATGTTACATTCCTTTTGATTAGAAGTAATTTATTCTCATTATCTTCACTGCAACTAGACGCTCAAAAACTACGGTGTTAAGTTTTGCTACTGTTGGCTACTACAGCAGAACAGATGACCACCACTAGTCAAAACTAGATTCTAAATGGTATTGCACTTAAGTGAAAATATCCATTTAGTGGCCTTAATGACAATAAAAATGATCAGAGATACCATTAAAAATGTAAATACTGTAGATCTGTTAATTGATGATGAAATGTGTTGACAGGGAGTAAATTGCCGTCAGCTCTGCCCACCTTCTTGGGCAGCATGCAGGGAGAGGACTTGGGTGTGGAGGAGGAGGAGCAGCCGGAGAGCGGCGGGCAAAGAGGAGCTCCAGAAGAGCTGGTAACCTTCTGCTCCAGTCAAGACCAAGCCATGATGCAGGACTGTTACAGCAAGATTGTGGAGAAGCTGTCCATTGCAAACACTACCATGGTGCTTCAGGTAGGAGGTTACGCACAGTATACTTATACACTGTTTCATGGACAGATTTTGTACCAGTCTTGTGCTGGAAATATTCTTGCTCACAGACACTGGCAGGCACCCTGTCAGATGCCTTACCTGTCAAAAATGACATGCAATATCAGACAGAGCCGAATAAAAGCATTATGTGTTCATGTAACTTATTATATTAGCTGTAGCCAAAAAGAGGGCCCATATTACTAGAAGGTTCCAGAAATATATCTAAAAAAATCAACCATGAACTTCCCCAAAAGAATGGAAGATCAAGGTGTTAAAGTGAAGACAACCTAAGAATGTGTCGTACTTAGGAAGCTGGCTACATAAAGGTATAAGTTGTTCTGCCCTAAAAATGCTAACAGAGTGAGGGAACGGTCAACAGGCACAGTGTGTACACGCCCACACAGTCTTGAGAAGAGGTCTGATCAGGATAAATAAGAAAGCATCTGTGTCTGTGGAGACATGTAGGGCCTTTAAATTAGATTCATGCTGTAGTCTTGAGAAGCTGCTAACCAGTCCTGTGTGCTGACCAGGTCCAACAGCTGGTGGGTGAGCTGCGCAGAGTGACCTTACTGTGGGATGAACTGTGGCTGGGTGTGTTACAACAGCAACACATGCATGTCCTGCGTAGGATCCAACAGCTGGAGGACGAGGTCAAGAGGGTGCAGAACAACAACACACTGCGCAGGTGAGGCTCACCTACTCATACCTTAGAAGCGGAGCTGATTTCTAGTCGATTGTTCACTAATAGCTGCATTTAACCTATGAGTCTATCTTCTGGTTAATAAATTAAAAGGACCTGGATAAAAAGGAAGAGGTGAAATCATCAATAGTTTCTATTATCGCTTTCTATGTGCCCTTCGGTTTTGTCTCGATTTTAGCTCTGTTTGTGCCCTTAAACCAATGGTGTGAAACAGCAAATCAACCCTGTAAGTAGTTCAGTCATTAGGGGTCCAACACTATTGATACACCAATATTATTATGATTATTTTATTACTGTTTTTAGCAGTTGTATGGAGCTGTCAACGGTGCAGATGAGAAATTTTAAGAGAAGGTATTACAGCCGCCAAATTTGCAGAAAAAGAAAGCTTTGTTATAATAAAAGTAAATGTGTTTTGGTTCATAACGCACTAACCATACATCACAAACTCAAAGACTTTGAATACAAGTCTTCCTTTTATCAAGCTGCTTTTCCTGGTAATATGCAAAACCCATTTTTTGTACTAATCTGTGTTTTTTCGACTCAGTGAGAAAATTGCTGTCAAAAGGTTCTCTGGAACCTCCTTGTCAATATTCATCAAGCATATTTACGATTTTGTACTTTGTTTACTAGCAACATGACTTAGTTCTTTGATGGTACAGTGTTATTTTTAGAAAAATGTATCTCGCTAAAAGAAGCTCCAACTTGCATGAGATTTAATAGGCTCATGCAGTATGAGCTGCTGATTTATCATGCAAAAAGTAAAAATCCAGCGATAGGGGGCGCTGTAACACATTTTTGTTTTGTTTGTTTTTTCAAATATTTAACAATAAAGAATTTCTCCTGGTTTACAAACACTTGCTCCAAATGACACCAACATTCATGTGCTTGTGCAGGATGTATTTTATAATTTGGTGAAAAGCTAATGATTTATATCAAAAACAATCAAATTGAATTACGACAATTCATTTGTGGTCTCATGCCAACCTCTGGTGGAGCCTTTGCATTTTGACAAGTCTGTGTCTCTTCTAATGTTGCTGCAAGTCACCATTTGCACTGAAGATTAGCTCAGGGTTTTAAGAGTAACCCCGTATCTGGGCTTGCATATTCTATTGTGGGTTTGAGCCCTTGACTTTTATGATCAATTGAGCCCTGTTATTTTTGCAACATAGCACATGGTGACAGATGGTGAGAGATTCAAATTGCTGTACATGCTGTGATAGGATTACCTCATTGCATTTGAATTGTCACTTTTCAGGTGTTAAACTGTATTACTGGATGAAATAGCAGATTCTAAAAAACACACTGGAAAAAAAACACATACTTCAATATATGCAGCATGATAAATGTTGAAAAATGATAAAATAATTGTGAAATTAAATTCCATCACTTTAAGATATTGGAAATATAAATACAGAGGAAACTGCTTATAGTGATCACGGTTACAGTGATCAAAAGCTTATATGGATTAAAAATGTCAATTAGATTATATGATTAAATGCATGAGAAATAAAGAAAAAGAAAAATAATTTGTTATAATAATTGGTGATATGGTGATCAATTTGACCCTGACAGACGCATTCACTAGGAGAGGTTTCCATTGTATTAGTATTTGTCAAATATTAGTGTGTTTATATTTGCATTGTTTTTTATCATTATGTCAGTGTGTCAAGAAACTAATTTATTCATATTTTGAATTATCCTGAGCTGCAGTGATGGATAAGAGTGGAAAAGTTAACTAAACTGTCACTTCATCACTCATAAATGAGATGGAAAAATTATTGATTGAGAGATCTTTTTTGTGTAGACAGCCTAAACAGTACTTGTGATCCAAGGCTGGCTCACATCCGGGCAGTGTGCACTGGGGGTCATCGGAGCCTGGCCAAGCATACAAACCTGGGTTAAACCACCTGTTAAACCCCTATTCAGAAATGCTGTTGACTTCGCGATTGCCTTGGGTCAGTTATCCTCCGGGTCCAAATTGCGTTGGGGTGGTTGGACCCCGTTATACTTGCTTGCAAGTCTAGTTACACTCTTTGTTGTGCTGCAGGGATGAAAAGATTGCCATTATGCGTGAGAAGCACTCTGCTCTGATGCGTCCCGTGGTTTTCGCCCTGGATCACGTCTGCAGCATCACAGCAGCTCCAGCAGAGACGCCACATGAGACCTGGTTCCAGCAGACCTACGGTGATGCCATCATCTCTGCCCTGGAGCGACTGAGAAACCCTGCTAATCCCGCCAACCCTGGCAGCAGCTGGCTCTCCTTCAAACAGGTGTGTGCTTGTATGTACCTATATATGCATTTAAACGCATATAAAAGATGTAATTTCTATGTAATTTCTGTCACTAGGGGTCTCTCAATAAAAGATGTAGTTTGATGACGTGAAGTAGCGTGTCTTCATTGTTAAACAACCACCAGTGTTGATAAAAATCTATCTGACGTGACCATATATGTATAAAGAGAACAGGACGTGTCTCAGGCAGAAATCATGTTCACAGATTTATTATACAGTATTTATTCGCATTACGTTTAGTCACGTACAGTGTCCTTAATTTTTTGACTCACCGGCCAAGGGGACTGGTAGACGAAAAAATCCACCGGCCAAGCATATTTTTGACTGGCCAAAATAATAAATTGCCTTTCAAACAAAAGTAAATTTGAAGGTACTTCACATTGCTTGCTCAGTCTTTGAGGTTGCTGTAGTTGGTCAGTGTGGAGTGTTGAAGGAGCAGAGTAGCTATGGATGTATAAAGAGAACTAGATACACCGTTGGAGGCGGGGCCCCTTTCATTCCTATGAAAGTTGCTCAGTGGCGCATTAAGCCAAAAAAGTTCGACTTCCTGGGAATAAAATTACCCTGATCTTCTGCATAGCTTCCACGTTGTGCGGCCCATAGAGCAAGCGCACTAGCGCTTCCTTTAGCCCCGCCTCCCAACCGCTCGGTCTCAGGCTCACTCACATGAATGGCAGTGACTCTATGACTCTGGATTCGTCTATTTATGCATTTTACAACTTTTAGGACATAATGATTTAAATAAGGAATATTTAAGTGTTGGTAATGGCTAGTTGTTGTACCTCAAAATAAATTATCTGCTGATTTACAGACGTCTCTTTCACAATGGAAGTGTATGGGGAAAAGCCTCTTGGGGCCAGTGTGCATCACATAATGGACCCGGAAGTTGTAATTACATGATTTGGCCACTATGTCACATTGGCTTCAAAGCGCACTTCCTGGGGGCTTGAGAGTAGCAGATTGAGCTAGCAATGTGAAGTCAGCAGCTATTAGTTTCCACAGAACATAAATAAACAGCCTGAACCTGGAATCTTTTGTGTCTCATTTGGAGAACTGTTTACCTATCTGCCAAACTAAACACCAATGTTCAGGGAGGGCAGAATAACCCTCCTTGCTATTAAATTAGCCTAACGGTAGCTAGCAACAAACCGGCGGCAAGTGCGAAGTAGCTGATGTCCCATACATTAGAGTGCTGTGAAACTAGGAGCCCCCGAGATGGTCAGTTTCGCACTGCAGTCAAACCCGCTGTCAGTCGCGCTGGCGTGGTCAAAACAGCCACCCCTGTGTTTTGAGAGCGCAATTGATTTAACGTTTATGGTAATCGCAATGAACAGAACAATGCATTTTCATTTAAAAATTAAAGTAAAGCCAACTGATGGAGTCTACTACACTACTTCAACTATGTAGTTTTTGAGCAATCCAATGTCTAGAGAACAAGAATAAGCCTTTTCATCTAACTTTGATGTGGGATAAAACCTATTTTTTCTGTAGTAAGCTTTCTCTGGGTATGAACATTGTTGGAAATATTTGGGATAATGTAAGTGCACGACTCAACAAAATATATAACATGGGTCGAGTCGTTTTTAGACATTTTAATGCGTAAACGTTGCATATTATACCTTTTTTAAATCACAGGATTTCAGACAGACCCATTTGCATGGATGTAGGCTTATTAATGGTTATATTCAAGTATACTGTCTATACATCATTGATACAATCATTATGCATTGTACACAAAAACTTTTGCAAGCTTGACCCAAGCGGTGTGTGTGTTGGTCAGATCATGCTGAGCCTGCAGCAGCGTGCTCAGAAGCGAACCAGCTATCTGCTTCATCTGGATGAGATCAGTCCTCGCCTGGTGACTATGACCACAACAGAGATGGCCCTGCCAGGTGAGGTGTCGGCATCAGACGCTGTCACCATACAGAGCGTAGGCAACACCATCACCATCCTGCCCACCAAGACCAAGCCGAAGAAGCTCTTCTTCCTGGGCTCAGATGGACGCAACTACCCGTACCTTTTTAAAGGTAGGGAGTCAGCTCACAGCCATGAATATGGGCAAGAAATGAATGAATTGTTACATATAAAGATAGAAAGAAAATACTACTGTATGTTGTCAAAAACGGGTTCTGGCAAGAATAGCATTCAATCCTGAGTATTCAGAGTAAAGACAACGTGAAGGTAAATAAAAAGTAGCACACATTTAGCAAAGCCATTTTTACGGCACATCATCGCCTTCATCAAGTCCTCATGATTTAAAGAATGATTAGACAGGTTTGGAGGAAAATTGTAGTTTTTGCCCTGATTAGGTGTTTGTGGACCAAACAGTTCTGGGGACTCCTTGAGAGGAACTGCCCAATGGGAGCTCCCCTGAGAACTACATACCTTCAAGGGCTTTTTTTTTTTGTTTGCATTCGCACCGCCAACAGGAACGCTGAAGTGATGTAAGCCCGCCAGCGGTTGGTATAGCAAGGTCACTCACAACGTCGATTTTTATATTTCACTTTAACGAGTCAAAATCATTTTTTTCCCCCATCGCATATACGCTGGCCTGGTGTTTTGGTCCATTTTTTAAGGCTACCGTTACAAGCTGTTACACAGGTTTTTGAAGATGGCGGTTGCTGGTGCTGCATTGGCTCATGTGTTCGACCAGTCAACGTACACGTGCATCTGTACCAATCACTGTACACTTATGTCACTCAAGGTTCCTCTTGTGCTGGTAGAGTACCTACTCTGAAGTAGTATCTGAAAAAGTCCCTCAAAATGTCGTTCTAAGACCTACGATCACTCCCACTTCTTGCAGTGTGAATACAATAAAAAGGGGAGGGGTCTTTCAACTGTTCTTAGAACTGTGAAAAAGTTCCTCCGGTCCGAAACTGCCTATTGTCACATCCAGATCAGATAATATAGTTGCACTTGTAGAAGTAATAATATGTGGTTGTAATATAGCACTTGTGAAACCTGAAAATCTGATCATTTGTGTGGTTGTCCAGTGCCCTCTGTTGTAAAGCAGACAGAGAATGGTGGCTTAAACTATGAAAATAAGGCTTGGGTTGTAATAGTTTGTTTTCCCTTAAAAGAAAATCTCCTCGAGTAGATCTGTCCATGCAGACAGTTTTGGTGTTATCTGTCCAGGTTTTGAGATATGAAATTTCTGCTTCCACCCCTATACAATGGACATGAGTGGAGTTTTGTGTGGTGCTTATTGTGATCAGTTGTGTATATAGTTTAGTCCACTGATCACAGAGTTGGTGGTTTGATCCCCACCTCCTCCTGTCTACATATCGGTGTCCTTGACCAAGACACTGAGCCCCAAATTGCTTCTGATGGTTGGCCAGCACCCTGCATGGTAGCTTGCTGCCGTCTGTGTGTGAATGGGTGTATGAGCGGCAAAAACCTTGTTAAAGCGCTTTGGATAAAAGTGCTATATAAATGTAGCCACTTAGCATTTATAGTTTGGGGTCTGTTTTATTAAACTTCACTTTCTGTTCTAAATTAGAAATAATTCAAACTAAATTTGCTGTCTTTGTTGTTTGAGACTGATTTGAACAGATTTAATAGTTGAAGAATGTCAGTAGTAATTAATTAGTGATTAAAAACTTGTCTCTATTAGGTCTGGAGGATTTGCATTTGGATGAGCGCATCATGCAGTTCTTGTCGATTGTCAACACCATGTTCACCAAGATCAATCAGCAGGAGCAGCCGCACTTCCACGCCCGCCACTACTCTGTCACCCCCCTCGGAACCCGATCGGGACTCATCCAGTGGGTGGACGGAGCCACGCCACTCTTTGGCCTCTACAAGCGCTGGCAGCAGAGGGAGGCTGTGCTGCAGGCTCAGAAGGTGACATTCTCCTCTATACTATACTGCTCTGTAAAGTAGACATACATTGGATCAGGTGAACAGCAAGAATTTGTTTATCAAAGCTGCACCAGGCCATTTTCTGTCCACTCTTCCTGTTGCAACCCCACATTCTGGGCCATTGCAATTTAAATCAGTTTGCATTGACGTGTTTTTTTTGTCCTGACCAGGCCCAAGACTCATTCCAGCAGCAGCCAGTGCCTCCAGTACCCCGCCCCAGTGAGCTATACTACAGCCGCATCGGGCCATCTCTGAAGGCAGTGGGGCTCAGTCTAGATGTGACACGACGAGAGTGGCCTCTCAGTGTCATGAAGGAGGTGCTTAAAGAGTTAATGGAGGCTACGCCTTCCAACCTGCTGGCCAAAGAGCTGTGGTGTTCCTGTACCACACCCAGTGAGTGGTGGAGGGTCACTCAGGTAAACATAGCTTTTTTTTTTTGTTGTTGTTGTTTTTTTAAATGATGAGATGTGTAATAGGATACATTTTTTGTTGTTGTTTTGTTTACCATGACAAAATATAAATATAAAAACAGCAGTATGGGATGTTCAGAAGCATCATCGTTGATCTAAGTCCAGGGCTTGCACAGACGTCAACTATAAATGTTCTATTTGGTTGATATTCCTTTTCTTTTATGCTGCAGTCCTACGCCAGATCCACTGCTGTCATGTCGATGGTGGGGTACATCATCGGCCTCGGCGACCGTCACCTTGACAATGTGTTGATTGACATGACCACTGGAGAGGTGGTGCACATTGACTACAATGTATGCTTTGAAAAAGGTCAGTTAGTTTCAACTGGTCTGCTTGGCTGTGTGAGTATGTTTAATCAGAATGACATTAAGAACCACTAAACTCTGCCTTGTCTTATGAGCTTCTGTCTCATTTGTTTCTGCTGATTATATTAATGTGTCTAATAGGGCGATGTGTCAAAATTTTCCAACCAGCCACTGTCAGCCCAACAACCGGCGATTACTGATATATTTGTGTGTGTGGTGCGCGCAGGGGAGTCCCCAGTCCCCAGACTGACATCCGCGGTCTTGAATGTGAAAATCAAATTTGAGAGGCTTCGAGAGTCTGGAAATTTTTGGATTAGGTACCTTGAAAGTACTTGAATTTTAATCTTAAAAACCTGTGTGAACCCAGAGCACATAAATATGCTATTAAATGATCAGGGTACACTACTGTACATGTTTTTGGTCTAGTTCTCAAATATGATTTATGAATTGATGTTGTTTCAGCACAAATCCATCGGACAGCAACCACTTAAGAAGGCTGAATTGTCATTTAGTCACTGCCCTGTTTTGTGAAAGACTCGTCGGAAATCAGTGCAACAAGAACATTCACAATGTGGCCCAACCCAACTGCTAGTTCCTATTCGCGCATGCTTTGAATTGCGCTTTACAGGTTAATTAATTACAGAGTTGAATTCTTGAGGTGGCAGACCATTAAATTAGCAAAATAAAATAACAAAAATCAAAAAACAACCGTCGATGCTAATCACAGATGTATTCGTTCAGTCGCCCAAACCTAGTGTCTAACTTCAGTTTCTTATTAAAATTATTTGTGCAGCATGTCATATAAATATCCTTTAGTAAACTGTTATCCATAAGACAGAGAAAGAAGACTGTGCTTGATGTATCTATTGAGCCGCTCTGGTTTTCGTGGTTGAATAGCTGATTGTTTGTCTGTCTGTCTGTCTAGGGAAGAGCCTGCGGGTGCCAGAGAAGGTCCCTTTCAGGATGACCCACAACATTGAGACTGCTCTGGGAGTCACTGGGGTGGAGGGCATCTTCAGGCTGTCCTGTGAACAGGTTACTGTCATAACACATACTACTGGGCCCCCATCTCACTCTACTGGAATTGTGTATATACTGTATATTTACAATTCAGGACTTCATTGTAAAACCATTTGTATATCTGTTCAGTGCATAACGTTGAGGCAAATAGTGGGCAGGACCTAGTCTTTGTTGTAGTCTTTGTTTGTTGTGTCTTGCAGATAGTTGCTGCTCTGCTGAATAAGTGCTGAAGTCAGACGTGTCATTTCAGGTGGTTCAGATGATGCGTCGGGGCAGAGAGACCCTACTGACCCTGCTGGAGGCCTTCGTCTATGATCCCCTGGTGGACTGGACTGCTGGGGGGGAGGTGGGCTTCGCTGGTGCAGTGTATGGAGGAGGAGGCCAACAGGCTGACAGCAAGCAGAGCAAGAGAGAGATGGAGAGAGACATCACACGCTCTCTCTTCTCCTCCAGGGTGGCTGAGATTAAGGTGAGGTTGTGACAGGAGTTGACCGCTACAGTCTGTAATTAAATTAGTTAATTAGAATATTATCTGCTGTGATGGACTTTCCTTCCAAAGGTTCTCTAACATCCAATCTTGTTTATTTCTGGCACATTTCATTAAATTCAGGGTTTTCCCTAGGTTTTTGGAGGGCTTAGGTGCTGTGGTTGTTGTAGGGGGGTGTTCTTGTGGTGGTGGGGGTTTGGGGGTCCTCCCCTAAGAAAATTTGACTAAAAACTATGCATTTTCACATAATTTCAGACTATTATCATTTAGGGGTGGGAAATATTTGTTGTTTTTTTGTTTTTTGTTTTTTTACCCCTGGGTCGATGATATTTCATTATATATTCATTTTTATTTAAAAATGTTTTTTTATTATTATTTTATTTATCACTTTTTCTATATTTCTGCTTTTATTTTCTTGATAGTCACAGTAGAGCAAGACAGGAAAGGCATGGGGGAGAGAGAGAGGATCAAATGGAGCAAAGGGCCTGGGCTGGATTCGAACCACAATACATATCGAATCATGATAGTATCGAATCGGGAGATAAGCATATCGTCCCAGCCCTATTATCATTACAATATGTATTAAAAAAACGGACACGTTTGTCACATTACACTCAGACATTAGCAAGAAAAAAAGTGAAATAAATATGCTCACTGATGAAGTAAGTGTGATGTCCTGAAGTAATCCTTCACATTTTTGTGAGTGATCGTACTGTGCCATAAAAATTAATAATCACAAAATGGGAACTTCTTCCCAAAGTCAGGGGGAAGCCACTAACCAGCTGTAGGAGTGGGTATCATTAGGATTTTATCTTTATCTTATCCATATGCTTATCAGCCCAGTTATTTATCAATACACTTACTGGTTCTTTTTCATTACTAAAGAATAGATTATTATTTTTATTATCATTTTGAATTGGGCTGGCATCTCAGTAGCTTAGTTTACAAGAATTTGCCAAATTTTAAGATTCCTGGCAAACTGACATAAACAGTTAGGCTACATACAGACAGCTTTTGTTTAACTTTAAGACTGCGCTATTAGCATAACAAGCAAGCTGTGGTTGTGTAAAACAACTGCGGACAAAGCAGGTGGAAATATCGTTTTTCAACTTTCTGCTCTGTATGCGCGCGTAGGTCCTGAGCTCCGTCCTCGGTCAAACATGCAGAGGAGAGGACAGAGAAGCTAGCGCAACCCTAAATTACAGCACGACGTGATAGAGAACTCTGAGCATAGTTTTTTTTTTTCTTCTTTTCATTCGGCTAAGGCGCTGTGTTATAATGGTAGGGAAAACCCTGAAATTAGGGAACAAGAGAAACGTTTCAGATTTCTCTAATTGTCTAAATAATGATTTCAGAGGTTTCATCAGTCTGACTAGAATAAAATTCAGGAGGTGACAATGAATGCTCACTTTATTGTTTAAGAGCATTACTGGAGGCAAGAAGGCAGCCGCTGGATCTGCTGGGTCCAGCATAGGGCTAGGCAATGATTAAACCCTGGGGAATGAAACTTCCAGCTACTTTAACAGGGAACCCAATATTAAAGTACTGCACACACTGTGTGGACTGTGTGCAGGTAAACTGGTTTAAGAATCGTGACGAGATGCTGTCAGTGCTGCCACAAGTGGAAGAGGCTGTGGACGAGTACTTCGTCCTGCAGGAGCTGCTCTGCCAGGGGGAGAAACTACAGGCCAAACTTCAGGAGGAGTTGGCCTTCCTGGAGGGGGCAGAGAACCATCCGGACCATCTCATCCTCACTCTGGAGCAAAGGTCTGAGACAGCACAATACTCATTTACTTTAATTAATGTTAAAATTAATCTTTGGCACTGAGAAGTAATTTTAATCAAATGGTAAATGGACTATTACTTATATAGCGCTTTTCAACTGTTGAAACGGTTCCCAAAGCGCTGTACAGTAATCTAAGCTTTTTAACAGTAGTCTAATTATATATAATAATAGTCAAATAATAATTTGCCTACATGAACAAATTTATTAAGATCGATTAGTCACCATAAAATACTGAGAACCTGAATTTTGTGTTTTATTTTTTTAATTCTTTTAGTTTTTGTGTATTGGGCCATTTTTATTTTCATCAGGATCTGTTATTTTCCCTGCAGTGCAATCTGGGAACAGACACATTGCTCACATTCCACAGTGTTAACTAAAAAGGTTAATGAATAACTTTGATTGTTTGGTGTCACCATTCTGTTGTTTTGAGTTGTTGTTTCACAGTTTTTGAGTTACAGATTTTCTCTTTATATGCAGAGAGGAGCCAGGGAGATGTTCATATAAATACTGTATGCAACAATATGTAGCACCGCATTCTGAAAGCTTATTCATCCAGCCCTCCTCGTTAACAGGTACTCTGAACACACCCAGCTGCAGTCACGGCAGCGGACTGTGCAGGAGGCCATTCAGAGCAAGCTGGCTGACCTGGACCAGTGGATCTCCCAGTACCAGGCAGCATTCTCCAACCTAGAGGCCACCCAGTTGGCCAGCCTGCTGCAGGACATCAGCAGCCCCATAGATCTTGGTTAGTCCCACTGGAAACAATGCAAGCAGGATGAATGGATGAACTGGTTACCAAAAAAAAGCTATTTTTAAAAGTTAATTTTTGTATTTCTTGGGTTTTACGTAAAATTGCTGTCCCCCACTCTTTAGGCAAGGCAAGGCAGCTTTATTTATATAGCACATTTCAAACACAGAGGTAATTCAAAGTGCTTTACATAGGCAAAGAAAAACATTAGAAGGACATTGAAAACAATAAGAATAAAATCAATTAAGAAATGAGATAAAATACAGTTACAGTGCAGTAAAAAGATGTAGTGGCCAATGCAACAAAGGAAATAAAAGTGCATTAGAGAAATCAGTCATGCAAATGCACAGGAGAACAGCAGAGTTTTTAATTTAGTTTTAAAAGCGGCTAAAGTTGGGGCCCATTTGAGATCTTCAGGAAGTTGGTTCCATCTGTGTGCAGCATAGTAGCTAAAAGCAGCTTCACCCTGTTCGGTTCTCACTCGAGGTACGACCAGTTGACTGCTTCCTAAAGATCTAAGTGCCCTACTTGGTTTATATTCTTCAAGGAGATCAGAGATGTATTTTGGCCCAAGATTACTGAGCCATTTATAAACTAGCAGCAGCACTTTAAAATCTATTCTAAAAGTAACAGGAATCCAGTGTAAGGATTTAAGGACAGGAGTAATATGCACCGTTCTCTTGGTTGTCGTTAGAACTCTAGCAGCAGCATTCTGAATGAGCTGAAGCTGTCTGACGGTCTTTTTGGGAAGAACAGACAAGAGGCCGTTAAAATAGTCTTGTCTGGACATGAGACCTCTAAGCCTTGCTATTTGTTTGAGATGATAAAATGCTGATTTAGTTATTGCCTTGATGTGGCTGCTGAAGCTCAGATCTGAGTCTATTAAAACACCAAGATTTCTAACTTGGGTTTTCGTCTTTATAGCTCTGGAATCAAGCTGAGCAATAACTTTCACTCTTTCCTCCTTGTTGCCAAATACAATGATTTCTGTCTTGTCTTTATTTAATTGAAGGAAATTTAATTCCATCCAAGTTTTTACTTTCTCTAAAGCATTGATAGAGTGAGCCTAAGGGACCATAGTCACTTGGTGAGAGAGCTATGTAAATCTGAGTTTCATCTGCATAGCTGTGATAAGCAATGTTATTGTCATGTATGGTTTGACGTAGAGGGAGCATGTACAGGTTGAATAATAGTGGCCCAAGAATCGAACCCTGAGGGACTCCACATGTCATTGTGATGCGCTCAGATTTATGATCACCAATGGCAACAACATAGCCTCTGTCTTCGAGAGATGATCTGAACCAACGGAGGACTGTGCCAGATAAGCCCACCCACTTTTCCAGTCTCTTTAGAAGTATTTCATGGTCCACAGTATCAAAGGCTGCACTCCAATCAAGCAGCACTAAAACTGATGTTTTACCTGAGTCGGTGTTCAAACGAATGTCATTTAACACCTTTATCAGTGCGGTTTCAGTGCTGTGATGTTGCCTGAAGCCAGATTGAAAATTGTCCAAAAGGCCATTTACATTTAAAAAGTTACTGAGCTGAATAAAAACAGCTTTCTCAATAATTTTTCCAATAAAAGGAGGATTAGAGATCGGTCTGTAATTATTCAAAATTGAAGGATCTAGGGCTTAACAACTGCAGTTTTCAATGATTTTGGAAAGGTGCCTGATAGGAGTGAGCCATTCACAATTTTCAGCATATCCATTTCCAAGCAACTGAAAACATTTTTGAAAAAGTCACTGCGCAAAACAATTATTAACACTAACATACACCATTTAGCTATCAACCAAACTACAGCAGGGATTCTCTCCAAACTCAGCAGGTAGCCATGAATAGAATCCACAGGCTAAGAGACACTGAGTGTGTTATATGCAACTAGTATATGAACAAATCTCTGAAGCTGCCATGCAGTATCTTTGGTATTCTTCAGCATACAGGCTGCAGTTCGGCATGTACGAGAAGTATCGAGGGCAACAAGCTAAACTTACAAACTCACTCAAGTGCTGTGTGACAGCACTTGAGTGAGTTTGTAATACTGTTTAAGGTTGTAATGCTTCCATCTTCATCACTAGAAGTTAGTTTGTTAAAGCCAAGTAGGCAGGAGAAGGTGAAAGCTTTTTTCAGTGTCAGACTCAGAGTCCAAGGCCAGCTAGCAAACAGCTTTACAGTAATGTTTTAGTAAATTAATCCTTCATTTCCAGCAGTAGTGTAGGGTTTTCCCTACCATTAAATACAGTGTGGGTCTCCTGCCTTCAGCGACTACTAACCTTAAAGAGTTTCATTAGTCTGAGTTTTAAAGCAGAGCTTTGGAGTCCCATGAAAGTCTAGCTGATTTTTCGGGGGTTTTCCACCTTGAGAACACTAAAATTGTGTGTGTGTGTGTGTGTGTGTGTGCGTGCATGGGAGGGCGTACTAAATAATCCCAGTGTTTTTTCAAGAAAGTGGTCACATTTAAAGATACTGTGACAGCACAGACTTTTAGCATCTCATTATGGTTCTAATTATTTTTGAAGAGGAATTTATTAGTGGTGTCAGTGCTGCTTCTGTGTTTTTTCTTCACAACCAGCAGCTTCAGGGTAAGATTAAAGGACTCCATGTTGGAAAAAAAACTTACTGTCAGTTGAAACCCTGGAGGTGATATCTATTCCTGGCCCCCATTTGTTCCTTCCAGTGCCTCTACCACATGCGGCGGTCCACCAATGGTCCCTTCCTGCCTTGGCGGCTGTCTGCCTGGCTTCCTTGTAGCTCTAGGTGTTGGTAATGAGCAGCTTCAAACCTCATTGCCCCCTCATTACAGCCAGGGCCTGCTGGGATTGCGGCTTCTTTCCTTCTCTCCAGGATGTCACTATGAAAGAGTCAGCTCTCTCACTGCTGGACACAGGTAGACTTCTGATGGCCTCTGTGATGTGTGTGTATGGTGGGGTGTATAGGGAAAAGAAAGATAGTATGTACTGTATATGTGTGTTGCATATGTGTGTTACCTTCCATCTTTGCCATTCCTTCCAGGTTTCTATTGTATTACTTTTACCATATATTTACCATGACATCAGTAGTAAATAGTTGTAAAATGGCACAATAACAACAATAATGGCAATGAAAAAATACAAGGCAATATCACAATATGTGGACAAATGTAAATCAGAAACAAAATAAAAACTTGTCAGATCAATTTGAAAAATAAAGGATTATAAAACACTAAAATACTGAAATCACTAAGAGCAACCAAAGGCCACTGAAAACAAGTACGTCTTGAGTTTTGTCTTAAAAGTGTCAATGGAGGGTGAACATTTGATCGAAAGCGGAAGGCTATTCCATGGCTTTGGAGCTGCCACCACAAAGCCTTGATCGTGGAACAGTTACAAACAATTGTTCTGAGGATCTGAGAGGCCTAGGGGCAGAGAAGTTCTGAAATGTACAGGTGTGCCAACCCAGGCATGGCTGTAAAACAAATAAAAGAACCATGAAATCAATGCTGTATTTGACAGGTAGCCAGTGCAAGGATGCTAGAACTGGTGTAATGCTGTCTCTTTCTAGTACCAGTTAGTCTTCCTGCAGCATTGTATGTAGTATTGTATAGACAAAGAGGACTGGCCAGCACCCAGGTACTGTGAGTTGCAGTAATCTAGCCTTGAGATTAAATCTGAGGTTACAGTCTTGATGTTGTTGAGAGAGAAGATGGACTTAAGTTTAACAATGTTCCTTAGCTGAAAATAGCAACCTTTCACGACAGAGTTGATCTGTTTGTCAAATTTCGGTGCCCAGTCAAAGATTACACCAAGATTATTGGTATGGGCATGAAGGTTCGATGTCAATGGCCCTAAGTGGCTAGCTATACTCCCTGTGATGGGGGGACCAAAAACAATCACTTCTGTCTTGTTATCATTCAACTGAAGACTGTTTTTTTTGCGATCCAGTATTTCACATCCTGGAGGCAATTAAGGATGGATATGATAGAGCCCAAAGGGAGCACATACAGAGCAAATAAAATGGGCCCTAAGATGGAACCTTGAGGTACTCCACAAGTGCTCAGTTAATTAGGAGGCAAACCACTTGAGGGCAGCCACCTGGATGCCAACATGGTCCTTCAGACGGTTTAATAAAATACAATGATCAACCGTATCAAAAGCCACACTGAGGTCTAAAAGAATTTAATATGGCACATTTATCACAGTCTAAAGACAACAGTAGGCCATTTGAGACTTTGAGAAGGGCAGATTCCATGCTGTGATGAGCCCTGAAGCCTGATTGGAATTTCTCCAATTTGTCAAGGTAAGGCTTTTTAATAAGAGCTTGGACTATTACATGTTTAAAACAGGATGGGATGGTTGCATTTGCAAGACTGCTGTTTAAAGGGAAATTGTGGGGCCTACAGTGTCCAGTACTTCGTTTAAAATGTATGTAGGAACAAACTCCAGGGGGCAGGTGGTGAGCTTTGTGTGAGAGATTGTGTCATAAATGTGGGACAGAGACACAGGCTGAAAGTCATTAAGGATGGCAGAGCAGGCAGACATCAGAGAGGGACCGTAGGCGGGTGGTGAAATATTAGATTAAATGCGATACATTTTCATAGAAAAAAAGTTTAAGTCCTTACAAATGGCTATGGTCAGCACAGGAGCAACAGGGTTGAGAAGTGAATTTATTGTGTGGAACAGAGCTTTGGGACTGTGGGAATTTCTGGACATGATGGTGGCAAAATATTTCGCTCTCGCAGCTTTGACAGATTGCGGATAATTTGCCAGACAGCCTTTCAGTATCTCAAATGAAACCTGTAGCCTTCTTTCCATTTACATTCTGACTTTTGACATACCTTGGAGCACAGGTGTCACTATTCAGCCATGGCTGAGTTTTGGCTCTTGGTTTACTGACTATCAGAGGGGCAACAGAGTCCAAGATGTCTCCACAGAATGATTTAAACTTTGTGATTAATTGGTCTGTGTTCAGCTGAAGGGGTTGGGCCTTAATAGTGCTGAATAGAGAGGAGGTTCTGTAGGCATCTGAGAAATTACTTGCAATAGATGTATTTATAGAGCGCGAGTAACGAACAGGTAATTGAGGATTGGGGACTGTGTAAAACAAGGTGGACAGTTCAAGGAGAAAAAGGGAACCAAAGCCATAGGTGGTCATCTGCTCGCTCTAGCTGTCCATTGGGGGTGGGGGTAGGGGGAAGGGTGAAATAGTACAAAAGAATGATAGATATAGTAGTTAAGTTCTCATCCAGCTGGGAAATAGATCCTCCCCTTTATCATCTAGCTAGCTGGACAATTTTGCAGCACACAATTTACATTCACTGCCAGCATTCAGTGCTACTGCTTTAAGTAATGTGCTGAAGAATATGTTGGGAAAGATAAGGGTGTTCACGGAGGTGTGTAAAGTTTCCAAATTTTATGTCAGAGACTGGAATTTGTGTTCCTTCTCAGCCATACAGTTTTGGTCTTTTTTAAACCATGATCATGATCTTTACCTAACCTTAAGTTTTATTTGCATAACCGTAACCCTACCTTAATCATGCACAGATTTTGTAGGAATATATATTTTTAAGATTCATTCATTATTAAACGTACTCCAATAATTGTAATTATTGGATGTAACTGACCAATATCAATGATCTGTCTGGTGACTGGTTTGAGTAATCATTATAATATCACATGATAGCATCACACATTATGCATGGTAAAGATGCCTAAATGTAATGACATAAACATTTTTGCATCCTTGCTCACAGCTCCATTTTGGACATGTACCTCAACATTCTTGGTTAGATTCCAGCCTGGGACATTTGTTGCATGTCATATCCCTCTCTGTCTCCCCATGTTTCCTAAAAAAGAAAACTTAAAAAAAACTTTTTAAAAAGCCCATGGTTTTCAGAACAGTGCTTAACATTGTATTTGTTCAATTTTAATTTGCTAATGGGTCCCACTGAGGTAGCATCGTGGCTAACGTGTTTAGCATTCATTTGGTCCGTGGTACTGACAGGAAGTCAGATTTGACAAAGACTGCCAGCCCCAATCTGAGATGTTCCAGATTATGTTTCAGCACAATCCTGCACAAATTGGGTAGGTATCCAGTATTTGGTAAAATAATAATGATAATAATAATAGTTTGGAAGAGCAAGTTGAGTAGAAATTGAGACTGTTTGGGTGCAGACAATGAAAAAACAACAAAGTAGGTTTTCACATACAAGGAATTTGATTTGGTATTTTGGTGCATAACAATAAACATAGTAAAAAATAAAAACAATAAAAAGCAAGTACTGCAGAAGTCAAGATTTTAAGAATTATAAATTATAAAGAATATTGTAAAGAATATATGTACACTATATCTGTTTTTAAAATGAAAGAGCTGTACACTATTGTGGAGACATGATGATCTGCAGGACTTCAGCCTGCAAAAACTGATGTTTTTGGCCACTTGGATGATAAATGCAATGAGAGTTAACCAAAACAGTGAAGTTTCAGGCCGTACAACTAAACAATGAGGTGAAACTCGCTATAAAGCTATGTGAAGCCGAGGGGAGCTGCAGATTCGGGTGATTATTCTCTGTTGTTTCATCACTACGAGCGACCCCTTTCACAGTCATATTTTTTTCACATTGTCATTTGATACACTGTTGATACAAAATATTGATTATGGCCGCTTTAAGGGCTCATTGATTTCTTCCTCTCAAATCAACAATATTTATACTATCCAGGACCTATGCCAACTGAAATGCCTTTAATCAAAGTAATTTATCACCATTTGAAATATTTAAATACTTCATCAATATTTGCTATTCTTAGGGTCATCTCTTACAAAAATGGACTCCTCCTATTGTATTTTCCATACATAGTATATACCAAAAACTGTGAGAAACGAAAGATTACATAATTCTGCAATCGTGAAAAAGTCCCACTTACAAAAATACTTTTTTTTTCTGTTTAGAAATTTTTTTCATTCTCATTATTGTAATGGTCTACAGTGCATTTTTGTCTGGCCTGCAGTGAATAACAACTACATTGCCGAGCAGTATTTGTTCTACTTAATCAGTCTTTCCATACAGCATTACTAATGTCATTGTCAACACGATGGTTTGTCAGTTTAGTTTATTTGGTATTTAATCAAGCTTTTCTATAATAACAAAAATCTTTATGGTACTAATAGTTGCTACTGGTGTTTTACAGAACTAATACGCAATAACACAAGATAGAAAAATACAAATTTAGTTGAAAATAGACGCAAATTAATTGAGGCCTAGTAGATATAGATGTGAAATGACCACATCACTTCCTCCCAGTCTTACACTCTATCAATTTTTGACTGGAGCTTAATTGGCTGATCTTAACATGACTCCTGGCCCATGATTCAGCGAACAGAGAGAGATGGAGAGAGAGGTTTACCACTGTTGCCCTGCTGCTGATTTAATGACATAAAGGCATATTTTCTCTTCATATTTTCTCATTCCTCTCCTATCCAAGTTGTGCTAATGCTGTCCTGACTGAAGGGCTTTACATCAAGCAGAGGGTTAAGTATCTGTATCGTACCACAGCACAGCAGCATTAGTGTTCCCATACAGCCTCACCACATGTGTGCCAACAAGCAGAAAAAGAATTTTCTGCTAATGGCGGCTTCAGTCCGGTGACACTGGAACACTAAAAAGCTTAATTTTGCGTTTCATTAAAATCATAAGCTGCCAGCTCAAATGTACAGCACTTTAAAAAGAGGGCATGGCAAAGCCAATCTGCTTCCAAATGTACAATATAAATATAAGTTGTCTTTTTGCCAAATCCCTGTTTGATTTCTCACACCCAGGGCCAATCCAAGTACCTACTAATGCATCTCCCATTGTTTTCCCCATGGTACAACCTCAATGTCATCTATCCGAATAGTGGCGCTATATGTAACATATCCCCGGGCCATTTGTTTTGCCTATTTAACCGCTCTGCACCTGTCTCCCCGGAGAGTATCCCTCCACCCTGCGGCAGGTAGCTTATACAAGCGCTGCTGGCCACCAAGGCTCAAGACTTTATTACCCTCACAGGCCAGGGGAGTTATTTGTGCCTCCCTCTCTCTCTTTCTCATGGAGCACTTGGGAAGGCAGAGTATTGAGCCCTGCAGAGGAGCTATGGAAACCCCTACATTTAAATTTAGCCCCCCTTTTTATCTCGGCTTTCTCATTAGCAGCACTGGAGACTAATTGTTACTGGTTAAGTCTTTATTGCTGCAGGTTCTTTCACTTGTTCGTCTCTCTCAATCCCTCTCACTCACTGTTTTTCTCTCTGCTCTTTTCCAAATGGCACTATGGCAGGGGCAGGTCTTTGTATGGCGGTAATTAGCTTTTATGGTGTTGCTATGAGCAGGGTCTTTTCACTGCCGTGGTCGTCACTCTGCTCGGCCTGCCGCTTTATCACCCTGCCATGCTCTGGGCAATTAGTCTGCAAGCCCACCTCCCACCCAACCCGTATCCTTCCAAACCCTAGCAGAGAGAGAGAGCGAGAGAGAGCCTTCCACCTCCCTCCCACTCTGCACTTTCACAGCAGGAATAAAAATCATCTGGTTTCACAAAGACCTCCTTTTTGTTTGGCTGTGGCCCTGGGTCTGACCTGCTGTATAAAGACTGGGCATTTCTAATAGTGTTTCAGATGGCAGACGTAGCATGTTATTTTACAGAATGCCAGGCTCTGAATGGGATAATTGTCAACACACAAAAACAGAAATTAATGATGTTCGCTGTACATTGTATCAGCAGACCATTGCTCTTTGATTTCCCTTCATTTGTGTAGCGTCTGCGCTCCTCAAAATTATAGCTGTAGTGTGCAGAATCCTCCTCACTAAGCTTGCTTTGGAGCATAATTTCTGTACTCATGAAGACTCATCTGCCCACACACACCACACATTCTCACCAAATGTTATCCCTCATGTATATCGCAACAGAGAATCACCAAAAAAGGAATATACTGGGGATGAGGATTTTTCAGCCTTGGAGCTTCTATTTTAACCACAGTCGCCACTGTTGAGAGTGGACACTTCAAAGTACTGTAAAATGAATGCAGTCGGTTGTGACTTTTTTAATGATCACTGGGAGCATGCGGAGCCCTCTGTTATGAAAATGAGGTCCTTCTGGAAAACTCCTAATCAAATGATTGTGTTAATACCTGGGTGTCGCTTTGAAGTGAGCAGCTTTTGAATTTAACAGGAAGAAATGTAGAAGCAAGGCTGCCTGCATGCACACAGTTTGATTTAACAGCACTTTGATATCTGGCCCCCCATGAGAATTGGAATGTGTGGTTTTACTGCACTCTCTGTTATCCAGTAAACAAAAGTGTGACATGTGTGAAATGTGCACATTTTATGTGAAGGAGCAGGTAAAAGAGGTCTGAAAACGCAGACTCAGGCAGAGCAAATATAGTTAGATAGTGCTTTACTTGTAAATCAGGCAGGCAGTTAATAGGAAGGGGCAGTCAGTCAGGTACAGGCAGGCTAGAACACCTAAACAGGCCATGTGACATTAACCTTGTTAGCTGCTCATGTGCACAAGCGTCCAAAATATACAAATGTGAAGACATGAAGTATGTTTATGTTAAAGTGACAGAGCCCTCTAGCGGTGACAGTGATTGGGACTCTTATCTGTTGGGAGCAAAGGAGTAAATAGTGTGATGTTGTTACAGAGTCTGCAGATGGAGGAGGTCGGTGTGGGTTGCTTCTGTTTACTTCCTGTTTCCCATTGACAGTCAACGTTGATTTCTTTTAACCACGTTTGAATAATCGTTCCACAAACCATGATCTTTCCATAACCAAGTCTTTGTGTTCGCCTAAACCTAACCAGAAATGACCCATTGCGGTGTCGGATCAAAAAATGTCTTTAAGTCTTTTTGCACAAGTGATTTGTAATGGCTTTGGAAGGCATTGAGAAATGAGGTTGTCCTGCTGATAGGAGCGTCAGATCAGAAAACGCTTAGTGTCGTTCTGGATGGCAGTTACAATGTATTTTGTCATTTAATTTGTAGGAGTTATTGGACTAATTAACTAATACCATGCCGCTGATGGTCACCTGTGAGTCAGGTGAGATGGGTGATTCAAGGGAAGGCATCTAGTGGGCAGGTAAAGTTTGCCTAAATATCTATTGTGTGACACAGTGAATGATGTGCTACTGTAATCAAAGCAGTTTGTTAAGAAATAGAAAGATTTGGGTAGTTTGTATGTTGCTTTAGCATCGTGTCTGGACAAATGCATAAATAAAGTGTACCGCCTAAAACCGACCTAAAACTCAACAAAAAAGGAATGTCACATATTGTTCGCACTAAGCAGCAATTTATGGACATTGCAGTACAAAAACGCCAGTTCCAGTGAATGCTAAACCCCAAGGACAGAGGCAAAAGAGGACCATAGTGAAAAGCATATATCATCACATATTCAAAATAACAGTCAGTTAACAAAAAACTTCTTAATCTTTTTCCCCATTTCTGACTGTCAAGGCAGCTTGCAAAAGGTATTCAGGGTCAACATCGTACATAGGTTGCCAATTACGTACACCTGTCTTTCTTTCTTACAATGAATTCAAAATTTTGGTTAACATATTTATAGCCTCAAGTAATTTTAAAAAGATGTTCAAAATTGCTGTAGTACTTCCACCTTGAAATGTTCAGTCTCCTAGATTGACAACAACTGACAATGGGAATATCCACCACATTTTTCTTGACAACCATTTTGATTTCACTGCTCCAGTAAGAATGACAAATCCCAACCCAAGGAACATTTTGAACTCCTGGGGCCTATTGGCCGTCTTGTCACTGAGCTGTGGTCTTTCCTTCTTAGCTCAGATATTGATCTGCCGCTTAGGCAATTAGTCTGAGCAGACCCTTTTCCCTTCTTACTCTTTCTCCTCCCTGCTCCAATCTAAAGCTCTTAGAAAATAAGGATTGCCCAGAGTCAAAAGAAGCCAAATTACCTGCTCTTTTTCTTCCTTTATTGTGATCACCTGCCAGCTACAGGGGTTAGGAAAGATTTCCGCTGTTGATACAACCCAATCATCCTTCCCTTCTCCCTCATGCTGCACCTAAAGCCTGCAATACAGTGACACTGGCCAAAGACTATTCTAGCTTTGGCTAGAATAGAAAAATAGAAAACACTGAAGGAGACGCAGAGATAGGCACTTGTTTAGTCGTCTTGTCAATATAAGTAGGTGGCTTAGAGAGGAATGCGCCTTCATTTACACCTGAACAGGCCACTATGGCACTTAAGTGACTCAAAGTGCCATTCCCTGTCTATGAAGAATTCCATCCAGTGGCCATCCATTCCCAACACCAGAAATCCATTTGTGCAAACAGGAGCAATGAATGGCATTCATTAGACTCACATTCATTGTATCACCTTTTATGAACACAAACAACTCTCAACAAAAACTCAAACCAGAGAAATTGTCCAAGAACAAAGAATTTACTGTCCCCCCCCCCCTCACTGTTTTGGTCTTCAGCAGCACTGCTGTTTATTGAAGCTCAACCAAGGCTTGAATCCACTACCCACCACAGCTGCCTTTCATTTTACCAGTTTGACACTGAACTCAAATTGGCCAGTCTCCTTGTTGAGGCAATCCTTGTTTTGCTTGTTCCACCCAATTTGGTTTCTCTTCTTTTCACTGAGGGCACTGAAATAAGGGGAGAGCTGATCAAAAAGAGTTGCTGCTTGTTTGCAATAGCTGTGTTCTTAAGGTTTAACTAGAAAATAAACAGCTATACAGCTTAAAACTGAAATAGTAAGACTTACCGATGTCAACAAGTAAAGTCTGCAGCTGCTGCATAGAGGATGAATGAGAAAGACGGTAAATACAGGAAGGATACGAGCCTGAGTAACTTTAAGGGACAGCTGAGTAGAACTAGCAATGCTACTGTATACTTAAAAGGGCCATTAAGTAATGTATGACCTTAACTGAAGTCAGATACAACATAGCACTTTTTTCCCTACAAGTCAGCATGTGACTAGATCTTTCACTTTGCTTCATCACTGGGCAGTTGGTGGCATGTTTACGGAGCCTGTTTTTTGAGAAAGCCACCCACAGGCTGAACTGCTCCTCTCAAATAGATTTATTTAGTAGCGCTACAATGATTTGAACCACCTCTTTGACTTCACATCTTCACACCAGGTATACTCAGCATGTTCCCATGAAGGTCCATGTATAGACTTCACCTGATTCAACAAAGTTGTAGGTCCATACAAAGTTTAAAATCCAAACATCAGTCAATTGTATTTGGACATAAGGCATGCTACATGCAAACTTCTGCACACACGCACAAACCTACACAAGTATATAATTGCGCCTCTCCATATTTGACAAATTGCGGTATTAGGAGCCACACACAGTTGGCAAGGCTCCAAATTAATAAATGATTCTTTTGGTCTTTGGTCAATCACTACTTCTTCCACTTCCTTCAAAAACAATAGGATAGCCACAGTATTTTCAAAGATAGGAAGAACAAGGAGGTAAGTACCTCAAGATACATTCTGTACAATTTCGACATGCAGCCATTGTGAAAGTTTTATCAAAGAGACAACACTTGGTTTTCAACCTGGTTTTCCTGCTTTTGTGGACTTAAAGGCTTTCCCTGCCTTGTACTTGCATTAGATTTGTACAATGCCCACTATAGTGTTGGAGAGCAGACGTCTGGGCATGACGAGTGTGACTCATGCGAGTATGTACACATTCAGTTTCGTGGATAATGCAACAACTGTGGACAGTGCAGCCGCAGAGGAGATGGTGCATAAATATGGCACGGGGACCATGCTGAGCCCTGACGTGTAGTAAACTGGCATACACAGAGCCAGTCGTGTCAATATCGGTTGGTTGAACTCCTGTCAACTCAGCTGATTGAGTTGGAAAGGAAAAAGAAACAATCGAAATGAACTAGTGTGTCTTTCTGATTGAACTTTCGTTAAGCTTCATTACAATCAATACACAAATATTCAACAATATGGTTACCAATGAAGTTCAATAAATGATTAAGAAGAAAACAAGTTACCAAATGAACTTAATGACAAAATCAATCATCAGTGCAGAAATAGCTAAACAAAATAAAAGACAAACAATATTTAGACAACACAAGAAAGGTTAAGAAATGTGCTGCAGTGCTCACTGAGGAGCTGGTATTAACAAATCTTTCAACTCTAGAAAATATGTTATGCTCACTTCATCCTATAGAGAATAAGATATAGCAAGACAAAAACATCATGTCGGTGTCAGTGGGAGCTCACGTTCAATCATTCACAACACAACATCTAACCGGTCCAAATGCCAGCCTTTGACAGACTTCCGCCTCGATAGGCATTCATCTGTATCGATGGCACATCTCTCCACCTGACATTTGGTTAACTGGGAGTAGAAAAGGGAGGGAGGGAGCATCACTTTATATAATTACTGGGTGCCACTGTATTGAGGAGGCTATTACAAGCTAATGACCGTTGCCATTGACAAGCAAAGACTTGTCCAGAGGTCGCCCTTACATACATATGCACATACTTATGCTGGTTGCCATAGAGGTTAGAGTAGGCTTGTGCTTGTGACTACATATAAGTATTTAATTGTGCAGAGACATACATAAGCATTGTCTATCATTTAGTTACATGATATCTGGTTGTCATTGACTGAATCATCTCCAGCCATTTAGAATAAAGGAATGTCTCTCTTTGTCATAATTTCTCAGCTCGCTTCATCATATTGACATAATTAATTTACCTATTGACAGACTGTTCATGCCCTCAACTGATAATTTTTAAATTAAAGTGTGTCTGAGAGAAAAAAAGCATCAACATTATTAGTCAGCTAATGAAGCAGTGATGAACAGCGATGACTGTTTTCCTACTTGAGGAGAGTTTGTGTGAAACTAATGACTTCTAAGCGATAATTAATTGATTCTCGGCCACCTGAATAAGCAGAATTTTAATAAGAAGTGACAAGTCGCAATATAACCATCTCTTCACCATGTGAGGAAATCACTACAGCGCCTTGTTTCGGTGGTGTGGGAGTAAACTAAAATGTCATAATCTGTAAGACATTTACACCATTTATGGCAAAGTATATCTTTGAGGCCATTTGATTTGGGTTTTACATGGGACACCAGAAAAAAATCTCTCTTTACAATGAAGTCACACATTTACAGAGATCTCTAAGTGACATACATAAATCATACGAATCAATGTCTTTCAATTTGATAGAATTGATGCCTGCAAAGAACTGGCTCCTTGAAAAAAGTGTCTCATTTGTGTGAAATGTGTTAGAATCAGCTGAGCAGTAGTTACATTAGCAAAAGGTGACAGTAGTGTAGCTGTTTATAGGTTAGTGTAAACCTCTGTAGCGCTGTTCCCAGATGCTTAACATGCAATTGATTGCTGTTTCTCCTGCTCAGAGGTTTTACGTTGATATCTATTACATCTGTTCCTTTGGGCCTGAAAAGGAGTGCAGTTACATACACACAGAAAGCCTCTATGGACATTGGGTCAGTCAGTGAAACAGCTGCATATATTGAACGTGTAATAAATCTCATATTGAACCGTGCGTTGCACATTATTACGTAAAGCTTTCCTAAACAGCTAAGACTTGACAACACAGACAGGAACATGCTGCTGTAAAGACAGCTCTGGAAAGAAGGCACCTTTTTAGTCGTCAGTACAGAGTCTGATATGCTGTTTGTGAGTCAAGGCGATTCCCTGTAGACCCACAAAGCTCTTATCTACACTTGACTTTGAAAGTGATTTCTCTTTTTTGTTTGTTTCTCAAGGAACATGTTATATTGCCCCACACCATAATATTTAGTTTAATATTTCTAAAGTTTGTTTCTGAAGATGCACTTTTACCTGAGTTTTCAAGTTGGAGTAGTCTAGTTGAACCCTCTCTCCCAGCATATTTAAAAAATGCAACAGTGAGGGAACATCAGCTGTAGGAGGTGTGGCCTCATGGCTACTAATGGAGTCTTCGAAATGAGATGGCCTTGTCGCGCTGCATATGACGCATTCGGTCTTCAAATGCAGCCTTCGAAGGATGCAGCCCCTGAATTGAGACACAGCTGTAGTGTGGGGGGTCAGGAGACATAGGGGAGACTGACTGACACTGATTAGAGTCTTTTTTTAATATACATTTCATGACATAGACAGGTCCCAACCGGTTGACTCTATGTCAGCGTTGGCCTCGCAGGTTCAGGGCTGATTTAAAACAGTAGATGGCGTGTTGAGCCATTTTCAACCCATGAAATGCTGATGTTTACATTTGGTAAGAAATGTCACACCAGCATTGACGTGCTTCATCACAGTACAGTCATATCATTTAGATTACAGCTCAAAACACATGTTTAAGTGTGCAGTACCTCTTTAAATTGCATATGTGTAACAGTCACATCAGATATTTTGAGAAACAGCAAACTGACATGCTGGTTATTCTACTTTGACACCAAATGCACAGACATGACATTGCCCTGATTTTCCACAAGGTACTTGGGACAAAGTTCAAATAAATTAAACTTTAATCCCCAAACACACTGACCTCAACAACCCATGTCCAGTGACCTTTTGTCACTGACAGGAGGCAGTTATGGCACTAGTTTCACTGCAGGTTAATGGAGAAGAAGTTAATGTCCTGAATTCCCGGACATATGTGACTTTACTCTCCAATCGTACTGGGACTACGATGTAAACAATTAAACCCTGTCATCACACAAGAACTTTGATATTGGACCATCCTACAAAGCCCCAAATTACGTTTGTTTTTTAACATTTATTGCCCACCTTTTAATTCTTTATTACTATGATATCTGCCCATAGCATCTACAGTAAGGATAGGGAAAGATCATAGTATAGCACTTAAACTAGGGTTAAGGCTGGGGAAACATCATGGTTATGTTTTTTTGTTTTTTTTTAAAGAACACTTATTCCCTGTTAGTCTCCTGCCTAAAAGTCTGACATGCTATCCACCCATCCACTACCAAGCATCTTTACTTACCACCTTGCTACATAAAAGGCATACTACTTACTGATTTGGCACTGCATGTTGGATGCATTGGGTGTAAACTGTGATGGGCATAATCAATCCAAAATACCAGAGAGGATAGGCATATCAGATTAGCAAATTTGTTTTGTGTTTGACATATTCTGAATTCTGATTCTGGTATAGTCTGTAGCATTCTACTCTGCTTTGTAGGTAGGGTAATGCTTTACATAATGTGCCGAATCCTACCTTTTATCTCTCACAAACCATTTGTGCTAGGGTGTTTTTTGTGAAAAACAGGTTCAAATCAAGAGGGAAAAGAGGAGAAGACGTGAGTGTAGCCATGGCAGACTGCATAAAGCATCCCAAGCAGCAGAATTCTTGATTCTGGAGGCGGAAATTATGAATTACTTAGCCGATTCAACCCTTTTGTTGGGCTCAAAGATTTGTAGTCACTGACTACGTACTTATTCACTTTTTTCCTAAGCAAAGGGATGGCATTATTTTTCAAATGCACTTACATACATCAGCAAGTGAAACTCGCTCATAGTGCCATGATGTTGATGTGATGCCACACTGATTTACACTGCCTTCAGTTCAGTTGTATGTTCAGTCTGTTGCTGGTTTAAACTGTTACGTTCAGTTCAGTACCAAACTAGGTCTACACAGCCACTGTTTATAAGGTTTATAGCTCAGCAGCTAACTACTTGCGACAGAATTATCACATCACGACTGTTTCTGTGGCTTTCGAGTCTTTTAAAGAGGATGCAACGCACTGTGTATCACAGCTGAGCTAAGTCCTCTCAGTCAACAGTGAGAAGCTCGGCTGCTAAAAGCTACTGATTCCTTCAGTGATGATGGGGATTTGGTCAGTTCGGTCTGAAGATTTGGTGTTTGTGATTTGTTTGTACATGAACTGAACACTTGTATGTAAAAGTATATTAACATAACACCACCTTAGCTTGTTGTAAGTGACTACTGCCAAAAATTGTGTGGTTTCTTTGAAATTGTACTCGTGCATCTATAGGCCAGAAATATTGACCAACACTGCAGGCATGCTGTTTATCGAGCTGTAAGAGCTTGTGAGGCTTTTATGTAGTTGCTTGCTGCCAACTTCGTTAAAGTGAGGTGCACATGACGCTCTGCCAGGAAGAATACAGTATGTTAATGTTGTCTGTAGGCTACAGTGAATTATCATAACCTGGTCTATTTAGGAGAGGCAGAGCTGTGCTCCCTCCTTGCATTTCAAACATACTCCAACCATTTGGATTAATGAGATAATGAGGTTAATTTGATACAGAAGCATTCAAGAAACAAGATAGAGATTACTGTTTCCTGCAATTACTCATTGGACTTTAAAGCGGATGTCTGCAAGATACGTTTTTCTCTTTTCTGTTGTGACTTTAGACAGCTCTTCCCAGAGATCAGTTTTCATTCAAGCTAGATGTCTTTTACACTGATTTTACTAACTACTTAGTTCTTCTGTTAATCCTTATTAAACTATTAATGTGTAGCAAAGGAGTCTTCCATGGAAAAAAAAAACAAATAGGCACTAGACCTTTAGAGCAGTAAGTGTGAAAGCTTTCATGTTTATATAAACATGTACCTGTATTTTTTGATATTTGAAATACACACCTTTTGTCTGTTCAGTCTATGTTTTCAGTAATAATATAGTTCAATAAGGTCAATTATATATTTTTAGTTCCAATGATGCTCCACAGTGATGATAAGTATTCATGACAAAACACACTCTTGACAGGGATCAGGCTGATAGCTTAGTGTAAATGGTGTACTCCACACTCACTCACAGTACTTCATTGCAGGTAGCATCGGGGCCGGACTGGGATAATAATTCAGGCCAGAAATCTAATGTCAGCCCAGGCCAATATCCACACATTCACAACGGACCATGTATACTGTAACAGTTCTTTCAGTTTTATTACTAGACATGAAAACTGCTTTAAATAAAACATTCAAAAAACAGCCACATGTCTTCAGTTTCAAGAGTTATCCAATTGCACTCCCATAACTAAAACTACAGGAATAAAGATTCATATATATAATTTTTGTGCACAGGTGATTGGCCTGTGAGTTCTCCCAGTGCCCCCGATGGCCAGTTCGGGCTAGCATGGCTGTACATAACTGGGGATTTCGCTCCAATCCTTCTGATGCCTGCAGTCGGTCCATCTAAAGCCTTTAAGGCAACTGCCCTCCTCCCTTCTTCTTCCTTCTTCTGTCTCTTGGTCTATCTCTCTTTTTCTCTCATTATTCTGCTGTCTCTTTACCCATACCTTCACCTCTCCTCTCTTTTTATCCTCTCCTTTTCTGTTTATTGTTTTCTCCTCTTATAACTCTCTTTCTCTTCTTTTTACTGCCCTTATCTTTTTACTATATACTGTTTTTTTGTTTTGTTTTCTTTTTCCTCTCTTCTATCCTATCCTCTTCTCTGATAAGATTGCAACATCCATCCATCTATCTATCCATTATCTATACCGCTTATCCTCGGAGGGTCGCGGGGGAGCTGGAGCCTATCCCAGCTGACACTGGGCGAGAGGCGGGCTACACCCTGGACTGATCGCCAGTCAATCACAGGGCTGACACATAGAGACAGACAAACAAACATTCCCACTCACAGTCACACCCACGTGGACACGGAGAGAACATGCAAACTCCACACAGAAAGGCCCCAGCCGACCAGTGGGGTCGAACCGAGAGCCCTCTTGCTGTGAGGCAGCAGTGCTAACCACTGCACCACCGGCACGTGCCGCCCAACATTTCAACAATTAAGGGTAATTATAACAAATGTAGTACAGACAGCATGTATCCCTTATGTTGCTGCCAGGGCCCCTCAGCATTTTATCTTTCATTTTTAAGCAGGTTAAAACACGCTATAGCTATAATCACTTAAATGTAGACTGATGTTTCCTCATTCTTTATCATTTTTCACATGCTTTGTGAAGTCCCACAGGGATCAATACTTCTTTTATGGAATTGACATGCGTCCCCTTAGGTATATTATAATTAAACACAAGATCTGCTGCCATAGTTGGGTCAGGCAGCTCATGTGGAACAGATGTATTGATGTGAATACAGAGTAGCAAAGTGTGACAGCTTAAACAGACTGACTCACTGCAAGGGGCGAATTGTAAATGTGTTTCGGAGAATGAACTGTAGTCGTATGTGAGTTCAGCAGAACCTGAGTTATCTTACTAAAACGGTTGCTGTTTCATGTTGTCTTTTCATTGTCCATTGATAAGTTGAAAAGGGATAAAACACAAGGCACAGAGACAGAAGTCACAGTCTTTGAGGACCAATAATCAGACTAGAAATATGGGGCAATGTGAATGAGGCCAGCTTCTTCCATTAGAGAGGTATTATTACAAATGCAAGGTTTTTATATGTCTTTGTAATTCGAGGATTGGACAATTGAATTGTCCTCTATGTATACGGAAACTGTTTTGTGCCACTGAAATTAGGCTAAAATGAGAATTTTAAGAAGGTTAAGAGAAAATTGGTTGACAAGATTCCATTATTAAAATCAAATTATATTTTCTGAATAATAATTTAATTTTGTTCTTGTGTTTTTAGTGATTGTTAAATTATTTAAGTTTCACAGCATGATTTAAAAAAAATTGTACTTTTATTTAATTTTACTGCATTAAATTTTACATTTACTGCCACTGTGTCATCCCATCATATTGCATATCAAAGTTTTTTTGTACCTTTTTACTATTTATATTGACCTGATTTTTACAGATGCCTCTCTTAATTTAAAGACGTGCGATTCATCACACATCAGCTGAATGGCTCTGATTTAAAGAGAGCCATCTTTAAAGGATGAAACAAACTGTAAACACTAAAGCAGAGGAGACGATGATAAAAGACAATGCAGCAAAGGGAAAACAATTCAAAACCATTCAAATATTCATTCATTCATTCAATATTTAAAGACAGAACAATTGAATAGCATTACTAATTTGTACATATACTGACCATTCTTATACTTTTATTTAAATACATATCACATCATTAATTTTTTTCACCCATGTATCAGTTAAGTAATTGATGTAAACCGATGCGAAAGTCTATAATCATTCCACTGGCATGCTTTAGCCTCCATATTTACTTCTTCACTAGTTCCATCCTTCCAGCACACTAAGAAGAAGACATTTAATTTGCTGGTGTCACCCTAAAGGATTTGTGGTTTATAAACTCTTCAAACATCCTCTTCCAGTGTGTCAAGCTGTCTAGTACAGCTTTTAAGACAAATTAGTGTTTAAATTCAAAATGTCACTTTCCAGCTAATGGAATCAGCAAGTATGGAGTTAATGTCAAGAAATAGAGAGAGAAGACAGGCTGAGGACAGTATGAATATTAAATAAACACCATTCTGTC
This sequence comes from Maccullochella peelii, assembly GCA_002120245.1. Classification (NCBI taxonomy): domain Eukaryota; kingdom Metazoa; phylum Chordata; class Actinopteri; order Centrarchiformes; family Percichthyidae; genus Maccullochella; species Maccullochella peelii. Next base: position 288,984 of record LKNJ01000482.1, on the reverse strand, counting down.
AATAAAATGCTCTAAGTGATGTTCTCTGTATGAGTTATATATGAGGTAAATACAGTATGTGATGTATGTCAGTGTTACATGGTTTATGACATCAGCGGCTGAGGTTACTGGGTTCTGGTGTGTGCCTTTGGAAGATTCAGGAGAGTTGTTCATGGCCACTAATACTGATGGGAGCCTGTGTGTGTGTGTGTGTGTGTGTGTGTGTGTGTGTGTGTGTGTGTGTGTGCGCGCGCGCGCGCAGACGTGTGTATGCCACACCGCGGTGGCAGCAGGGACTCAGCATTCCAATGCACAACACGTTCTAGATTTACCCTCTGCTCTGTTGCCGTGGTGACTGAGTCACTAAGAAGGAGTGTGGGTGTGTGGGGTGGGGTCAGACAAGGGCCCTTGTTCCTTAAAGATGATAGCCCCCCCCACCCCCACCCCCGTCTCATTTTCATCTCCTCTTTAATCCCTCCCATTTTTCCTCATTGCTCCAATCATGCACTCCTTTTTATTTTATCATTTTCCATTTTTTCTCAAACTCAAACCTAATTCAGCTTGTCCTTTCCTTCCCTTCACAGTAGTTAGTACTTAGAGTACCGGTTAGTTAGCGCAACATATAATGTATCCGGGGCCATACACTTTCTCCCCACCTATCAGAAGTATTGTCTGTCTCAAGGTTTGTGCTGACAAATTATTAAATTTATTGTAATAATTTATTATTAGACAATGTAATTATTGTCTTTCAGCCTCTCGCTTTGTCAGTCCACCTCTACATATTGGACGTTTCTAACAAAGTGAGAGCTGAGCTGAATCACATAAGACACTCAGAGAAAATGCTTAATAGCGTGGATGAAGCATAATGCACTGCTTAGTCCTTTTTATTAAAGGTTTAGAGTAGGGGCTAGAGAAAAAGAGAGTTGTGCTCTAAATCCTGGAGCCTTGGAAGGCTTAAGGTGTGATAGGAGAGGTATGAAAAGCGTGCAAGCCTGAGTGCGTGTGAGAGTAAGATAAGATGCCAAAAATAGGATGGACAGAGCAGAGATAGATATTTAGAGAGAGAGATAGTCTTGGTGAAGATTAGTATTTAATAGGAATTTGAGCCTCCTTTAATCGTCTCTGTCTCTTGTATTTAGCTTGGAACGCTGTCTGTGAGTGTGTGTGTGTGTGTGTGTGTGTGTGTGTGTGTCTGTGTGTGTGCGCGCGTGTGTCTGATGGAATACCCTCATTAAGACGCAGTGCTGACCAGAAACATATTCCCATCACTATGCACCCTTCTACAGTATAGTACGATTGTCCTCCCATGACTTCATCATGGAAGTAAAGACTATACTGTATGAGTTCAATATGGAACTATACAGTATGGAACAATAGTATAATACAATTGATCACTGCAATTGGTATGTGCTAGTGATATGCAAGGTCCATAAGAGAAATGAGAATGCACATATTATGAAGTACAGGCATTATTGGGGATGTGTGTCCTCCATCACATTATTTTTTGCAGATTCAGACTAATTGTATTAACCTGCCTTCATTTGCTCAGCAGAGTCCCTATGGCTAATACTTCAGGTGTATAGTAATTTATGTATTTATTCATTTAATTAAATTTTTTTCCATAGCTAAAAAAACTATTCATATACATATTGTATGTGTATTTTGTTATATCTTTATATAGTATATACACTACTTTCAATCACAACAGTGGTAAATGTGCTATAGACTACTGTCATGAATGAGTTTTTTACTTTATTCTGGTAATCATTTAAAGAGCTGTTTATGTCATATTATGTTTATTTTTTAGCCATAGTGCCGTGCCTGTAGGGATGACATGTTGGGCATGGCATCTATAAAATAGATCAGCTTAAAATGTTGTACAGACATTTATGGTCCCCAGACGATAAAATCCTCATAGATTATTATGACACCGGTTGGGTGGAGTACCATACAGTTTGGTGCAGACATTCAGTCTCTTATCTAACACTATCATTAGGTCAAACTTTTAAATTGTATATATATTTTGGTTTATCTGTTTAAAATTTAGCATTACACTTACAGAGACTCACAGAGAGTGTGGCCATAGACTCTTTGTTTTGTTACCATAGGAAGGCACGTTCTACTCTCTAAATAATATGCTCTACAAGTACACATACTATAAACTAAGCAGTGCAGTAGGTATACATGTTTCCAATTACATACATATTACATTACATATTACACCTTAGAACATGCACTAGTAAGAACAGAAAAGACAGCTCATACTGAGCATGCACCAGCACCACCTATATAAACATGTAGCAGTACTAGCACCCCACTGCATAACACTATCCATATTAGTAAACCTACAACACCTTCATCAGCAGTAAAAGATTTAAAAAAATAAAAGTGTGCAAACAAATCTGACCCAGAGAGTTAATGATCAAATATAGACATTACCTGACACTGGATTTGACACGTTGAGAACATTTCGACACAGTGGAGAGATGACAGGGCATCTGGTCTATAATTAGACTAGATTGTCAGCCTAACAAAGTGAGTGAATAAAGGCAACACTGCTAAAGGTTGTCATAATAAGGCTATTAGGATCAGCCAATCTGCCTTTCTCCTTTTTTTCATTCCATGTGATTATTATGCCACTGTAGATGGAATGGAGATGAGATGGGAGAGTGTGCAGACATTCACTAAGTTTGACATTGCCCTTCAGTTCCACAGGGAGGAAGCCCTAAATTAAGTTGCCTGAGATTCAGCCTTTCTGTCTGAGGAGAGGTCAAGGAGCTTATTCGCCAGAGAAATCCTCTGTATGCCTGTTGAGCTATAAAAGAGGGACAGAGTCAAATTGTTTCAGCCAAGAGGGAGGGGAAAGGGGGAAAAAGAGAAAGGAGGAGAAACAGATAGGGATGTTATACAAATACACTATCTCATAAGTATCTGCAGCTACCTACTGTATAAGTACTATTTTAAACAAATACTTGGTTAAAAGTATGCATCTCTCTCTTTCTTGGTAGCTTTTTCTCTAATCCACATTATTTTTTGATATCTTCTTGACCCAAACTGCTCATTACTGATTGCATTTATACATCACTCACTGTCCTGGGTGCCATCAACACACGCATTTGCTTTCAGCACCTCTAAATGTATATGTGGACATTGCTTGGTTGGTTGGTGTGGTTACTGGTCTGATTCCAGGTACCAAGTTGCAGGTACAATTATTTATATCGATATATGTTCAGTCATTTTGTACAATGTACATACATTGTAAATACATGTACAATAAATTTGAGATGTCATAGTTTGTAATATATATATATATATATATTTTTATTTTTTTTTTAAATTAGAATAGCGAAATGGTATGAAAGCTGGTATAAATTATCCAATCACATTACTGCTTAGGTCTTGTGAGACAGCCACAACCTCTTTATAGGTGAGTATTGACCTTGGAAAATAGTAGTTTGTCCAAATAATCCGAACTCAAGGTCCACTTACTTTCTTGAGAGCCTTCAACCACATCTTACAGTCTTCATCAGCAGATGGAATTGGCTCTGTTGTTAGCCTGAGTGTTAAACTTCACACTAAACGTCACATGATGACAGGTGGTCCATCCGTTATCCATGGGCCCCACTCCGCATCCACGGCTATCCGTATCTTTGTGGACCCTCCTCACATGAAGGCCCTGTATACTCAGGCCCCCCTTTCCCCCCAGTCCTACACCCCTAAGACCATGTATTGCATTTCACAGCTTTTGTTATGTATGGGTTAGTGTCAAACCATTGTCAGACTGTCATCCCAAGAAAGAGCAATTGTAAAAAAAAAAAAAAGGCCTAAAAACAAGCTATTTTTACAATTAACTCAAGTACCTCTAGCGACTATGTGAATAATGACCGTCTGTCAGGAGCATGATGTTGTTATGCCTCAGTCCACATAGGGAGGTGGGTCAAGGTAGATGGATGGGTCGACAAAATGTCAGGATTTGACACAGGAGACAGCTTTATATTTCCTGTTTCCTACTGGCAGTCGGCGTTTTCTTTTAAAGTGGTTATTATTTGAACCATAATGATGAAGGTTCCCTAACCTGGATGAAGTAGTTATTTTAACCCAAACAATGTTCTTTCTGTAACCTTAACCAAGTTGTTTTTGTGCCCAAACCTTAACCAAAACAGTGTCAGGTGTCAGGTTAGAACTCAAATCAGGTCACACAATAGGATGTGCAGTGGGTCCTATAACCTGCAAAATAAACAATGGCCTCTAGTTGTAACCAGCTGTAGTCAATTTCAAACCCTATAGGCATTCTGTTTTTTATGTCCGAACCCGACCCTGAGCCCGACGCAGTTAATGGAAGCTGAAGAAAATCAAAATGCCTCCATACCATCGATTTCCCTGCATGGTTTTCGGTAGTTTTTTAAACTTCCCCGATGACAAATTTTATTTGACGTCCTCCATCCATAGCTAGGCTACATGAACATTTACCGCCTGTGTGTTGCGTTCATGTGTTGTCACGTAAATAACAAACCCGACGTGACCGAACCCGAACATCATTTCTAACTTTTTGTCTGAACCCGGCCCGACCCGACGGGTTGAGTTGGTCTCGGGGTCAGGGATCCACCTTCTGTTGTGAATGGGGGAGCAGTACTTTGGCACAGATTCATATATGTTGCAAACTCAGATCTGGGTGTGCTGCAATCTGGGTTATTTATATTTTATTATATTTCTTTGTACAATTATTTGATTTATGGCACCTTGCAACGCTGCTGGGTACCAACTTGCTCTTAAGATAAACATAAAGGTTAGCCTATGATCAGATTTCAGCTCCTGCTGCTGCTGTCACTTTATTATAGCCCCGTTTGCGTTCAATATAGCAAATCAGGATTTGCTTAATATGTCACTGTTGTTAAGAGAAAGAGAGGAAGACTAGTAATGCTGGTTATCCATACAGTTCTCATGCTTAGCTTATGATCTTCAGATAGTCAGAGTGTGGGCTCATTGAGATGGCTTCCATGGCAACAGCAAAATTACCTGTAGGACTGTGTGTGTGTGTGAGGGAGTGAGAGAGAGTAATGAGCTGTTCAGATCTGTCAGGGACCCAGAATGTACACCATCTCAGCCAACACACTCTGAGACCTCAAATGAAAGCTTCTCCTCCATTTCTTCATCTCTCTATCCACGCTGCTCATACCCTCTTCATTCTCATCCGGTCAATTCATATGCACTGTTATGAACAACATAATCATCCCAACTGTGTAATGATTAACAGTATTGCATTAGTGGATGATAACACATTAAACATATGCAGTCACAGCCAAACATATAATAAGCTGATTAGTTGACTTGAATTATGTTTATGGAATTCAGAGCAGAACATACAGGACTGCCTGACATTAATTACAATCCTCTGTAATTGCTTTTGACACCTACTGAGTACATTTGACAATCCAGGGTGTCTGACAAGGTCTTGAATTGTCTTAATTTCAAGCCTAAAATGTGTTAAAACTTCTTTAAGGTCTTATTTTGTCATCATACAATACCTACCCACTATTAAATTAATACAGGACAGAGTTGGTAATACAATATATGTCATATGCAAAAAACAGTTGGGCTAGAGGTCCCTTAACAATTAGTTTTCTGGTGTCATTTTTCTTACTCTGCCTATTTATGGTTTCAGATCTTTATTAGCTGTGTTCCGAAAAAGGCTTCCTTTTAAACTGGTCTGTAATTCAATTCCAGGCTGCAGTAAAAGTAACATTAGCAAGCTTAAATTTCTAAAAACCTGCTGCAGCTACCCTGAAAGCCTTTGTACAGACCCCTCTCTCACTATGTGTGATATGTTGCCCTGTGAGATATTTAATGTAGCAAGCAAATAGCTTACTTTGCAGCAGAGAGTTCGATAACTTACACTTTCAGAGGAAATCCTTGAATGAAGAACACTTGACTGTTTCAGTGTAAATTGATACTTTACAGCTGACAGGTACAGTGCGGGATTTCTGTCATGGCAACTAGCAGTCCTAATGCGGGATTTTTCTTATGGCTAATACTGTGGTGCTAATGCAGCAGTTAGCTACAGAATGACTCATTTCCACCATGTCAGTTTGGTAGCACAAGCACTTAAAATGTAGAATCTGAATGCTGAAGACAGTACAATTATTAAGCTGATATGTACTATGCTGACTGATGCAGTCGTCATGGTGGATAGATCCAGGAGGAGTGTTGGAATAGTTACCATCCCTGGGTGGATGAGGGTGGTAGCTCTGGGCTGGAGCTGGCCTGGGATTATGGATATTTATTATTCCAGGCCCATATAACTGTTGTCAGGGGTCCAGAATTTCTACCTGTGCTCCTGCAACCACCATGACACACATTAAAGCCATAGTGTGTGCAATTTTTATATGATTGTAGCATCTTTAAAATTGTTCTGGTGATATTTCAGATTCTATTATTCTGATACAATTTTGTTTGTGGAAAAATGTGACTTTCTTGTAGAAAATGTCTATGTGTTGATTTCAGGCTATTTATTCTCAGTGTCCCAGGGTTATGCAGCATTCACGTCATATGAGATGGATGGTAGAGATGGGAAAGATTCCCATGTTAACAACTTTTGAGTGTTTACATTATCTGACAAGTCAAGGTTGGTGTGTAACAACACCTTCCGGAGTTTTTAGGTTGAATCTATGTTTTGGAAATAAATGTTCATTTAGAAATAAGTTGCCGTGACTATTCTTTCTGAATACAATCACATCAGTCAGATTTGACCAGAAACAGATGTCGCTTATGGCAGCCATCAAATGGGACTAAGGCACCAATATGTTTTTTTTGGGATGGTTTCAAAACTGTATCCTGGCAAAACAGATGCCAGTCTGTGATAATACCTCAGTAAGTTTTCCTTTGGTTTGAACTGTAGTCAAAATAATACATAAATTGTACTTATTTTACGGAAAACAAATGGTATTATTTCAGATAACTGAGGTCTACACACCATAAATTCCCAAAATAAGTGTGCACTTGTAATAATGGCTAGGAATGGAGTTGGTTAAAAGATATCACACATCATCTGGTGATAATTTATGCTTTATGTTTCATTTATGAACAGCCCGGTCAATTTTAGCCGGGAACACCTTAATAGGAAACAAGGAACAAACACAATAGGAGGGTTAAGTAGCTTAAAGTTCTGCAAAATGAAATATCGGCAAACTGCCATAATATACTAAGTCACGAAATTGCAAAGAGACCACTGAATAGGATTGCTTAAAATATGCAGTGTATATTTTGGATATGTAATGACTTCCTGTATTTGAGAAGAAAATAAAGTACATTTTAGTTACAGTGTTTACTTCAAATAACTAAAATGGTTATCTAAATTTAGTTTAACTGCCACAGCCTACGTTATACTCTAACAATATGTAGAGAAATAACTCTCCACCATCAGTCACATGTTTATACATGTGTGACAGTTTATGTGTGTTAAGCAAGGCTCGAGTCACTTGGGATACCCATAGAACCACCATACAACAGAGATCAATCGATCCAGAGTGGCTTGCAGTCGATGCGTAGTGCGGTGCATTCTGCAACGATTTCCTGCCGACATTTTAATGTATCTATAGGATGGGTCGATGAGCACGCCGGGAAGAATTCTATATTTCTGCCTGATGAACTACTTAATCATCTCAGGGATGCTCGGCTGAGTGAGAAAAATCCATATCCATTTTACCTTTTTGTCTTTCATTGGCCACTGCCTCTCGGGTCATCAAAAAATAGACAGAGGAGTGAAGGTGGAAAGTGATGGAGGGAGCGGGGATGGTGGGTGAGAAAGTATAGCTTGACATAAAGAACAAGTGAGACACGAAACAAGAGAATTAGTTGTTGATCATAATTTACATAGAAGAAAAATACAGAAGTCCTTCTTCATACAGTTGCTGCTACAGTTGTCTGAAAATCTCTCAGTGGCTTAGGATGAAAATACATCTCTGACTATCTTATACCAGCCTCTCAAGTCATCTGCTAGCAGTCTGCTGACTGTTCACAGAATATAAACTAAACATGAAAGAGCAGCATTACTTGGAGAATATCGAAGAGTTGCCTCAACTTTGACTCCCTTTAAATGCAGGTTAAAAACTGTCATGTTCTCCACCGCCTTTGACTGAACCTTAAGCACTTATCAGTATCCATTGCACTTTCATCTTTACCTATATCTACAGTTTTATGCTGTATCTATCCTTTTTAATATTGTACATTACATTGCAAGAGTTAATGGTTGCTGGAACCTTCGCCATACTCTGAAGTGATTCCTTCTACTGTAGCAAGGCTGCTGTAAAACATAGGTGACAAAAACCACATCTTCCAATTAGTGTTCATTTTGTCAGCTATCTGTAGATATAGTCTTAGTCAACCTCATTCTCTCTGTTTTTATTCAGATTTTAGTTGATTAAAAATCTGGAAATTGTAGTCTTGTCTTAGTCAAAAAAAAAACAAGACCAAGAATGAGCAATTTAATTGAACTACAGAAAACTGCTTTCAAATATGATTTCATCCAATTCATTTTAGGCTAAAAGAACTGGTCCTGAGTTAGCCACAAAATGACAGGTTGTATGACTTAGAATGCAACTTTGCAGAGAGGGCGTCCAATCTGAAGTTATTCATTTAAGCACTGCATCCAGACAGGAAACATGAATTGATATGCATATTTATTTTGAACCAACACGATTCAACAAATGGAACTGAATGTCTTTTATTGCAAAGATGTATGAAGATTTAGTCACAGTTACTGTTTAATGAACTCGTCATGGAAATCAAAGGTCGTTGAGAAATATATTTTGTCACAATTTTCGTTTTAAGAAATTAACAGTACATGGGGTGGTCAGGGCGGGGGGGGTACTAACTTATAGTTGCATGTACATTTTAGACACAACGCCGGCAACACAACTGCCAGGATAAAGACGCTAGCCTACTTGATTCTAACTGTTAAAGTTACTTATTAACTTATTAACCCCCCACGCTTTACAGTACAGTCACACAAGGAAGTGACTGCTTTACAACCAGTATGTAAAGCATGAATGATTACAGCGACCAATAATTAATGTACATATGTCCTGTGAATATGCCGCCATAGCCCCGATATGTAGTTCCATTTATGAGGAGGTGAATGTCAGCTACAGCGCAATACGCCTTAAGGCACTGCTATAAATACAGCTTTGCATACAAATTTGTGACATTGAGTTTGACGGCTATACATCATCAAACTAAGTAATGTTATTAGTTTTCCCAGGTATGATCACGAGTGTGCCCAGGTTGCCCTTCAAAAACCTGAGCTGTGATTGTCAAAATGATTAAGCAATCAGTAATGGCCCAAAATCGTCTCTAATCAACTTCCCACACATAATCTGAACTGGTTAGTAAAGATGTCATCACTTGAAAAAAAAAAAAAACTCGTTTCATAAATTACTCTACAATTACAGCCCAATGCTTTTTGAAGAAGCAGAGAAAGGTGCAAGCAAGAACGAGAAAGTTAAATGTGAAACAGACGAAGAAAGACTGATTGGCTGTAAATGATTGTGCTTTATCTTTCGTCACTAATTAGGGTTTCTGTGGGTAATTTGCTTGCCTATTAAACCACCTTTCGGGAGCTGGACAGAAGCCTTGCATTTTGAAGGCCACCAATTTCTCAGATATTAGTCTTTTTGCATCGACTAAAACAAACAAAAAGACGGGCACATTCAGTGAAGCTTTCTGTTTAGTGAAGTACTGCCATTGTCTGCTGTAACGCCACTTTGTCTCTCTCTACTTCTCCCTATAATCCCCTTCACTTCACTCTACCATGTCCTCTCCCTGTCGTTTTTCACTCCCGCACCTTCATTGTCTCGCTACTTTCCACTCTGTCTTTCCCCCCCACCTCACTTTCTTTATCATTCTGTCTCGCTTCCTCTGCGGCACTTTCTCACTCTCACACACCCTCTCACTCTTGTCTTCCTGAGCCAAATGTCTTTTTATCTGTCTCAGCAGAGTTTGTCTGTTCAGGGACCGTTCAGAGTACATATTGGTAAAGAGGCAAGACAAACACCAAACTGCCTGGAAATGGAGCTAGCAGGGGAAACGGTGTCATAGTTATTTTACTGTTTTGTGTCGTTGTACTCCTCATGCGTGGTGTGGGGGGATTTGATAGCAGGGGAAGCTGAAGGAGCCTTGTTTCACCAGGAAAAAAGTCTGTTTTGTAGGTGAATGTAGAGGGTACGACGTTACATTACCTTTACTGACACTTATGCACATATACAGTAGATTTTGTGCAACTGTATATATTTACTCTATTACATCTCAGATAAAAATATTGCACTTTTTACTCTACTACAGTACATTTGTCAGTAAATGTTACTTGACAGAGAAAAAAAAATACATCCGGTCATATGTTAACCTCATAAAATATGATGCCTTATGTAGGTCAGATTAGCTCTACTTGGACTTGCTGTGACATTAAAATGCTGATCATAATGTGTCTGTAATCTAACACTCAAAAACGGTCTATTCTGATGCTTATTACTTAAAGTCCAACTGAAATCACATTTAGCCATCGTTGTCTGTAGTCTGTAGTGTTCTTTAAATGTATCATTCATAGTTTTTGATTATTAAAAGGAAGAAAAAAGGCCTTTGGGGAAATGGAGGGGCGTGTCAGTGTCTATGTTTGATTGACAGCAGCAGCAGAGTGTTGGTGTCACATCTTAGTCTCTATTAACAGATCTCTGCATATGAATGCAGGATCTGTAGGCAAGGGACAAGATGTTGGTATCGGAAGCGTTCTGGTTTCCGTTTGTAGTCTGTTTGTAGTCCCAGTAGTATTGGCCAATCACGTTTGGGCGGGCTTTGGTTGCACGCAGGTAAACAGTCCGTGTGGAGAGTAAAAGAGGCGGAATGCATTGGCCGATCTCAGAACCCATCAGGTATCATCTGACGACGATTTAGCTTTTTATCAATCTCGGAACCCTAAAGATGAGCCTTTTATTAGTTTTTTATTTTTACATGTCTGCATTCAAAACGTCATCCGACTGAGGTTGCTAATTGGACTGTAAACAATGACCTGCGCACGGAAGAAGAAGTCTTTGTTATCCGAATATCTGCTGGCTACACCGGAAGAACCGAAACATTGGCTATCATTCGATAGCCAGTTCAGAGATTGCACCATAGGGAACTAGAGACAAAGTAAACAAACTTGCACTGTAGTAGCTGTGTGTACATTTATGCCCTCAGAGTTTCAGGTAGCTTGCCAACCAATTGATCAATCAGATATCACAAACAGGATGTGTTCAATGGTTATTTAGTGGCAGGAGGTCATAATTCAACACATTAGTCTGTTGGATTTTTGATGCAGTTAGACAGTCAACAGAGTGAACTACCAGGTATTCACCAATCACAGTGAACTGAAATTGTAAAAACATTGTTTTTCGTAAACAAAAAACGCATCACTTCCTGTGCAACACTGCAGCTTTGCACCAGCAATAGTACACCATATCATTCTACACACATACATGTCTCTTCTATCTCCATTGAGCAAGTGAGTAAGTTTGAATAAATCAACAAATCAGACTGATCTGCATTTAGCAGTGAGTGTTTTTTCATTTAGCTGAACTAGTAATGCGTTTTCATGTAACAGCAGCAGCATCACAATCAGATTTCTGCAGAACTGAGAGCTGGTTACATATCCACTCCTCCCACTTCTCTGTCCCTACTTTCATTTTTTGCTGTTCTTCTGTTCTCACTGAAAGATTGGAGGTGATTCATCATGCTATGGTTTAGCAGGGAGAAAGGAAGAAAGAGGACAAAGATTTGAGACAAGGGGGCATGACTTACTTGACACTGTAATTACAGTACGGTGCTCTGTACCGAAATGGTGTGGTGGGTGGTGTGTTTAAATAATGATTGATGGGAATGAAGAGAAAGTATTACTTGTTTTACCTTAGCTTTGGCTACAAGACTATATGTAAAGTTACATCTCTGCAAACTTTACATAAAGTATTCGAACATGTCTTGAATTTATAAGAATAATGATTGAAGTCAGTTTTGTAATTTGCAAACATGTGACGTAATGATGCTCAATTAAAAATTCTGACTTTATTTTTTTGTTACAACCGGTTAAAAACAGAAAACATTTATTTGGAGGAATCAACATAACTAAATGCTGTACAAAGTAAAGGTAGTAGAGCTCTTTTTATCACGTCAAATTACAGAATAAATTCGATTTATTTACAGTATAGAGTCACAAACTAAAGCCAACTTTAATTTTAAGATCCACTTAATAGATTTCGTCTTCTGCAAACTCCAACTGCTGATAAAAGCCACAAGGTGTGGCTGAAAGCTCTGGAGGAAATCCCAAAGGGACTGTGTGAAAATGATTAGAGATGTATGATGGTCAGAAAAAAAGGGGAGGGTTGTGGTGGGTTTTTTCTTTCATTTTTCTGACATTTTTGGGATAGCAGGGGAGGGTCTTTCATTTTTTTCTCAACTCAAATTCAGTTATTCAGTGGCAGTAAAAATAAAACCTTGAAAAATAGAGATTGGCTGTATTTTTATATATATTAGACATTTGGGTATTGCGGCTTTTTCCTAACTCAAGGTGAGGGTCCAAAGAAAGTATTAATAATACTCAGGGTCTTGATTTTTGTATCAGATTACGTATTATATTCAATCCCATCCTCACCCCAATATCTGTTGTACAGCCACTAAATTAAGAATTTTCCTAATGGTTGTTAAATATTTCAGCTACTTAACTTGCTACTTAAATGTGTGATTAGTGTCTTCATTGATTTTGGAAAAAGTAAAAGAACCATAGCCAGGTTACATTAGCAAGATGGAGTAATCCAGTTGATCCCACCACTAGTTGCAGTGCCTAGCAAGTAGTCAGTAATCTCTAAAGAGATTATATAATTGGAAAGTGTTATTTGATTGATTTGGGATTGTTGCTTCAAGTGGCGGTGCTCATTGAGCCGCAAACCAGTTTAAAAGGAGGAGGAGATCAATTAGCCAGGCCTTACTCCTTGATGCTATTGACTGATATGCAAACAGAAGGCATTGATTGGGCTTCAGGCTGCACTCTAGCATTTTCTACCCAAACCGCGAGGATGAACAGCACCAGCCATTAGTCACAGAGAAGTGAGCCAGTGGCAGCCAGGAGGGAGGAAGCTGGATTAGACTGATTTACTGTTGCTGATATTTATCTTGGATTTACAGACACTTCTTTCCGCTATGATGTACATGTAGGGTCCTCCCTAACCACAGATTATTGATATGTTTTTATTGTTTCATGACAGACTTGCGTGGTATTAGAGGAGTTTGCATAAAACCTGCCTCACTCTTCCTTCAGGGAGCTGCTAACCTACCTAAAGGAAAATCATTAAAATGGTTTCTAAAGGGTATTAGCGTCAATATGGTCTAAATGCTGTCTCCTCTGAAACAAGCATTCATTTCTCTCTTAATTTCTTGTGGAGAAAAAAAAAAGTACTTGGCGTGGAAGTGGATAAATGTAAAGATACTTAACGTCAGCTTGAAATCTCCGTACAGCAGATTTGACTAAAATATATCTGATTCATTGACACACTTTGTCCTATCTGTGGATTGTGGAGGAGATAGTGCTGTGTTGCCAAGCCTGTGGTGCATGTCTGAAGATAGATGAGAACGATTTGTCATTCAGCCGGTGCACCTATAATTACACAGAGGAATTATGGCTGAACACTAAAATTACTGACTGAATAATAAGCAGAACTGTGGACACTTCACACTTAACCAGCAGCTAACTGGGTGTGGGACACAGTTTTCTGAACAAAGCATTGACTTTGAACACATCACTCGAGAAAGGTTGACTTTAGAAAGTGTCTCTGGATGAGAGCAGACAGGGACAGACCACCCTCCCCAAAAATACGGCTGTATAAGTCGTCTGTGCTAGCAGCTTATACCCATGTTTATGTTTATTGTTAGGCGGTGACCTCTAGAGGTCGTGGTAATTATGACGGGAGCAAAGGAGTAAATCAGGTAGTATGCTAGGTAGTATGAAGTGCTGTCCTGTTTTGTTACACATATTACAAACATGTACTGTATGTAGCTTCACACGTGCCATAAAGTAACACTTAATGGCAGGATTTGTTTTACTGATCAAAATCACAGTGACGGGAAAATCTGTTGTGTATTGACAGATGTCATGTTTCTGTGAAAACTGTGTTGGAAAGTACTGCTTCACATTGTTTCTCTTCTCTTTACCCTTCAGCAGTCAGTAGACAGTTCTGCCTGAATTCTTTCTAAATCTGTTTGTGCAGTTGATTACACAGCAGCTCTGGGAATCGGCCAGCATCAGTGGCAGATGCTGACTGACATGTTTGCCACTCAAGGGGGAGTGACTGACTTCTGTGTGTCTGATGACATCAAGTACATAGCCTACCGTCTTCCATTTTTAAGATGACTAACAGGGTGGTGAACAAGAAAAAAAATGAGATTCTACTACACAAAATTAAGTTTCTTTCTCACACTTGTGTCAAGTCTGCTTCTTGTGAAATACTGCACAGTTTTACTTTTGATCCAAGTGAAACAGTCTGAGAAGAAAAATCATTCTTGAACTCCTTAACTCATACGCACTTTGTGATGATGAGGTAGTGCCTTTTGTTAAGGTGTCACAAGCAAAAAAAGGTTGGAAACGAGTATGAATCCTGATTTATCTACTATTGCTGTGGTTACCTGCAGTTCAGTACACTGCATGTTGCACAGTGATTTAGATTCGTGGTTAAACTGACTGGAGCTACTGTATGTTTGAGATGTCCAGTATGTTCTATGGCTATGGTACCAAGGTTAGTTTTCAGTTGGAAGACCTAGGTTATCACCCATATCACTTGTATGTCAAGTTAGTTTGTTGTCACAGTACATTAACATTATCAGATACGCTTTGCAGAAGTGGTAAACATGTATACTATGTAATGGCATCTCCACCAGTTTGATTCTGTCACTATTAAAAATAATACACATAGAAATTGTATTAAACTGTATTACATTTAATACAGTTTAATACAATAGCTCTGCAATACAGTAAATCCTTACTTTATGAAGGTTATTTCATGATTATTTATAATATTTAGTCTACTCTCATTGATAGACATGGGATGGACAAAATATTAGAAACACCTCTCAGTATAATGCAATGCAAACTACAGCCTACAGTAGAATAAACACAACTCTAAAACAATTTTTACAAAAACTGTACATTATAACCTTCAGAAAATTGTATTCATTGCAGCACTGTTATATTAGACTGCATTTGTTTTAGCTAGGTGGAAAAATTACCTCGACTTCACCTGTTAGGTGATCTTAAGGAAGGCAATTTAAGAGGTAAAAAAAGCAGAAATAATTACGCACCTAGTTTTTATGTTAAAACTACAGTGTTTAATGAGGGATAATGTAATGGCACTGCATAATTAGAAATGTAATGGCCCCATTTAATGGAGCTATGATAGTCACAGAAAGTGTTAATGAAAACTCTAGTCACAAGATTTTTTTTTCTTTTGACATACGTACAGACATGCCATGCAGTTTCTATTAAGCTGCTACACAGACCTGTAGAGGAATGTATCCTATTCTAACTGCCAGTCTCCTGCTGTAACATAAATATCAAAGAAGAGATGATGAGCAGTCGCTTGACTAAACAACCAACACAGCAGAGAACAGTAAATCAACATTCAATCCCCCAAACTGTGGCAGTGTAGATAATAAAAGCAGCCAAACTTAAAACAACACCTAGTTTTTCTGTTGGTCCTTTTTATGCTTCTTGTCTTTTTGTCATAACAAGAAAATATCTTCCTCTCTTTGACTTTATCTCTTCTAAAGCTATCTCTTCTCCAATTCTGTCTGCCTTCCCTCCTCTCTCCCAGCCCTACTTGTTTTAAAAATAAAGCGAGAAAGAAAAGGATGTAAAATGTTCCTCCAGGGTGTTTCCTGCTTTGCTTTGGTAATGTCTCCTGCTCCTGCTGTCAGGAAGTAAGTTTAGATTTTAGTCTCCAACAAGGGATGTTAGGGCAAGGTAATTCCCCCCCTACAAAGCACTTTTTACTCTTTTTATTACAGAAATAGAATAGGAATGGAATTAATTCCAAAGATATGGGTAGGAAACAAAATAACAGCAATGTGCTTTCCTTGAAATATTATGTCAGTGGTATATGGTGTGGTATGGGACAGTACAAACCTTATTTCTTCATCTTTTTAATGCTGGAATTTGTAGATTGCACATTTTTAGTTTTACACTTCTTTTTGTTGTTTCCTCCAACATTCTCCTGCTGCAATGGGCCAATATGTTCACTGGGTTCATTCAATTTTCAATCACATCTAATGAAATTTAAACTTGTATGCTCACTGAGCCTTATGTGGAAGTTGATACATTAGCGCAGCTCTGAAAATGAATTCTTATGTCTTTCTGTTCTACATTATTTGCTGACTTGAGTCTTGAGTTGGCTAGTCTGTGGCTTCCAACCTTTTGCATTTCCTCGTGGTTTTTTTCACTTTTAAGGATAAGGCTGGCGATATTCAATAGTTTTGGTCTTAGTGGTTTTGCCCTTTTCGTGGGATTTGTTGACAATAAGACAAACATACAATATCAGCAGACTTAACATTTAAGTCTTCCATTTCCCTGTGATATAAACATAGAGTAACCTTGGTGGAATGCAGGTGATCTGCTCTCTCTGCCTGCTAGGGAGCTGGCAGGGTAAAGTCCAGTTACCATCTGGTCCAATTGATTTGGACATTTGCGTTCACACATACAGCTCGTCCGGGTAATGTCTGGAAAAGTTCAAGGTAGCAGTGCATGTATGAATTCGGCTTTAGATTTTATTTTTTTTCCAGAAATGTCAAGCAGGTAACCTCTCCGTTTAACTTTTAGCATAAGGAATGTCAGAGTGATTGTATTTACGTATTTACTTTAACTGCTATAATCAAATTCTGCTGTATGTTACCTTTCAGCCCTGTGCGACATGGCTCACTGTGTCATGAAGGACGCTTTTTAATTTCAAATACTTTTTGGGAGCATGCATTTCAAAGCCTGTCCACTGTCCTGACCCTCCCACCCCAACAGTTTGACCCCAGCCTCCTCTGGCTTTCCTTTCCACTGCGAACCAAATGACTTCCAAAGTCCTCATCCACCACCCCACCCCCCACCCCCCACAGCCTGTGCTGATTTAGAGAGCTAGAAAGAGACGAGCCCGGGATGGATTGATGAAATATTGATGAAAAGCTAAGTGTGTGATTTGTAGCACGGCATCAAAGGCATCTGCTTCTCTGGTGCAGTGAGGGAGAGCGGAGGGAAGAGGGCACGGCAGAGATGGAGAGACGGGGGATACATAGATGCATACGAGCGTACACAGATGCAACATACAGACGACAAGAGGTGGACAAACTCTGTCTGGTAACATCATAGACAATCCTGTAATTTGATGAGAATTACGCTTATACAATTCAATGTGACGGATATGTTAAAAGTATTGAGAGCTAGACCAGTCTATTTTTTAAATTGTCTATAAATAAATAAATACCAGTTTTGATAATCAATGAATCATTTCAATCTTTATCAACTAAAATACTTAATATTTGCTTCTTGCAGCTTTTCAGATGTGAATAGTTGTTGGCTCTTTATTCAAAACAAGCTTTTGCATTCCAGAAAGTGTGGTGTAGAACCAATACCACTTATTTTTTTGGTGCGATAGATTTCTTCTCACTCTTTATTATTTCCCTAGGCTTTCAATTTGAGCATTATTTAAAGATCTATTAAAGGCATCATCTACCCCGGTGGATAGACAGACACACTGGGGGAATCTTAAACTGAACTTTTGGAGCTCCCTCCCAACATCAGCACTCCTGTCAGCCTGACACTGGTTAGCTTCCTCTCACAGTGGTTCCAATGCATTCCTATGTTGACTCATTTCACAGCAAAGCAATATAGAAAGGAACTTCTTCAACCACTTCTGTGGCCTAATCCACTTCTCTGCTGTCCGTATGTATGGTAGAATGTCCTATTCACTCATATGGTAAAGTGCCTGCACCTTGATCTTCCACTGGTCAGAACTGCTTTATGCTAGCTCACTCATTGTCATCTGTTTTTTTTCATCGCATAACTTTGAACACTGATATTAAAACAGCTGACATATACATTCATTTTGTCCATGTGACCCAGCAGCAGTACAAGTGACTGAGTTAAAGACTGACTGATTGACTTAACTGAAAGACCAAGACAAGAGCATACAGTACAGGATGAGTGCCCACTGCATGGCTGTCACTAATTTTAGAAATGGCAGTATTAGCACATAAAGTTCATGCTCATTGCCTTTCTCTTTCTTCCACCCTTTCCTTTCTTTTTCCACCCTTCCACCCCTTCACTAACTCTTCTTTTATCCGAGCCAAATGCTAATGCAGCCAGACAGCTCTTTGAAATTGAAATGATGCGAAAATAGAATTGCAGTGGCAAATGAGCTGTATTTGCTGGTCCCATCGGGGCCAAACGAGCCCTTTGAACGCGCCTCTCCCCCAGCGAGGAGGCCCTGTTTTGGGCTGCAGTCTCTCCAACACTCCCCTCCCTTTTCACATCAGCTGGAGAGCTCCCAGAGGAGCAGAGATCAAGCTGTAGCTGATTAGGATGGAGTTTGTTTCATACATGCGCACAAGCACATGGATATATATGTAGCCACATTTGCACATACAAACATCCTCACAGCAAACTCAAAGGCATTCAGAGGTTTACACACGCACACACACACACACACACACACACACAAACACACATTAGTATACTTGAAGTTCACATGTACATAGATGCATGCATAAAGATAGTAAACTGCAAACACCCACAGGCACACTCAAGTTCATTCCTTAACACAAACACACAGTTTGAGATATACAGTGCAGTCCGTACAAAAATATATGAATGTGTACTGTACTCCAGCACATTGGATTTGAAATGAAATGATGACTATGAGGTTACAATGCTGACTTTAGCTTTGATTTGAGGGTGATGCATCTACAGTACATCAGATGAACAGTGTAGGACTTGTAGCTCTTTTGGTATGACTAAATTCTGATATAAAAGAAGGTATTCAAATCTCAAGTGTTCAAATTTGAGTGTTAATAGTCGTTTGACAAAAAATGTCTATTCTTTGACCGTTATGTATATGTATTCTGCTGCACTGACCTAGAATTGAGAGACTATGTGGGCTATGGGTCTATCACTGCTCACCCATGTGAATGCCCTCAAACACTCTAAAAGCTAAAAGTCAGTACATACAGCTCACTGTTTCATTTCAAATCCAACGTGCTGGGGTACAGAGACAGAACACTGGAATAGAACTTGAATAGTTTCCAGAAACTTGCCAGTGTCAGAAACAAAATGGCGAAAAAAAACCCCACTTTTTGATGAGGAATCCGATCACCGGTACACTGCTGAGGAGACAGACAAACGCACATCCACCCAAAGACAGACACTCGGGAGGGAAGGAGTGGAGAAGCGGATAGACAGAGAAAGAAGAAAGCCGAGCGAGACAAGAATAGGTGAAGTCGACAGAGACGTGAAAAGAGAGGAGGGAGTATTTAAATGTCAATGTTTCAGATGACAGCAATCCCAGCCCTAATCCCCCTGAATCTGCTCTCTGCTTTCTGACACTGCAACAGAGTGGAGTGAAGTATTCCACTTTCAACACACAAAAGGAATACATAGTCTCTCTCACAGTCTTAGAAATGATTAATGAGTGATACAGAGGAAGGTTAAATACTATCTGTCTACACTTAAACATCTCAGCAGAGAGATGACACTCACCTGCTCACAAACAGAAAAGGAATCATTAATGGGTTATGTACTGTAATTGCATGTGTGTGTGAGTGTTGACACCTCACTGGGCTGTTTGATTGCAGGCTGATCAGATGTTTACGTCCACAGTGTGTTATCTGTTTCTTATTCCCCACTCTGCGAACAAGCCCCAGTTTGACACCTCACTTCTCTCTCATGTCTAGTTCACCCTTCACTCAACCCATTTTTTTCCTTCCGTCTCTTCGCCTGTCCTCACATTCAATTAGATTTTTTACCACAGCTTCACACATTTCATTACTTTAGATGGTAGCATTCAGGCCAGCTGTACTGTTAAATAGGCTCGCCTGAAAAACAGCATTTGTTCGTCCATTTAAATACCTAAAACGACCTCTGCTTAAGTTAACCTGACGAACACTCTGGTCATGCGAATGAGTCCTCTCTCATAAGCAAAAGCAGAAGTAGCCTCTCTCCTGCAAACAGTCAATGTTGGTTTATTTTAACCAATACCAATACCACAATTTTTCCCTATAACCCTAAATACAGTAAGTAGTTTTAGGGTGCTTTAACACCTAACCTACTTGGTTTGGGTAAATTAAAAAAACCAGGGCCAAAGATTTTCCTAGTCGTTAGTTCAATCCATTAGTCGACTAGTTGTCACCCGTTTATTATATTCCTTTAATTATTTAAATATATATTACAAACACATGTACGAAGTGAGCCGCCTGTTACCGACGATGCTAACAGCCAAAGCGGTAATGATTCTGAATGTGTCAGCTTCATTCTTCAAAGGCTGCATTTGAAGCGTGTTCTTATAATACATCCATGATTTGAAGTGTGGAGGGACAAGGCTGTCCCATGTTCCTGGTCTCTGTGTTACAAGACAAAAGGTGTGTGTTGCCACCGTCCCCCTGATACTTTCGTTCTGGCCCCAACGACGAGGCATGAACGGAGTTTGAGGAGGGTGGGGGGTTTCTGCGACTAACCGACCAATGAAAACTTGCTGGACTGAGATTCTTCAGCCCTAAAAAAAAAACCTGGCCAGTGAGCCGTGCTAGAGTTCGAATGACAGAGAGAGTAAGACAGAGAGAGAGAGAGATGAGAGAAGAAAATGTGACTGTGTGTCACCGTGTGTGTGTATTTGTATGTGGCTGAGAGTACAACTCGGTGTGTAAATATGTGAGCATGTGAATGCATGAGCATGGGGGATGATATTGCGCGTGTGTGTGCGCGCTCCTGTGTTCCCCTAGCCCACATGCTGGTGCTTGTCAAGTCAAGGAAACTTCAAGCGATTTCTGTCTTTAAAAAAGAAACAAATAGCTTCAGCTCCACAGTCGGTGGCTGCATACGAAACGGCAGCGTGGCCTGACTTAGCCTCGCTTCAGTCTCTGTGCTGCTGCAACTGCTGCCTCCAGCATCACTCCCTGGCCTGCCGCCCGGTATGGAAATACCCCTCAGCCTTAATGTACATTTCATTTAATAATCAGTGATTGATCCCTGATGGTAATGATGTATAAGCAGGAGGATTCAGGGATGACGAATATTCTCAGTCAATAATTGGAAAAGGTAGAGAGTTCTGCGGAAAGACCTGCGACTGTGTTGCCAATATCTGCACGTCTCCCTAACTCTCCAGTTGTCAATATGGCATCTCTTTATTTGCCAGTGGCAATTAGCACCATGGAGTCACGTTGCTGAGTTAGATTCAACCTCACAGAGCTAATTAGACACACTTGACCTTTTCTACATGAGGCTACTTTTAGAGATGGGACGTCACATGAAGACGAGGCTATGACAATTAGACCAGGGGATCTAAAATGTTTCCATGTCGCAGACCCCTGGATAAACACACATTACACCTCATATGACAATTTTGATAGGTGCCAGGACAAATAGGTTTATTTGTGTACATTCTCTCTTTTAAATACAAACAAGTGGATTGAATTTTATCTTTTATTTTATATTTCTTCACATTTTTTTAATTGCTAAATTCTCTATTTTATGTTTGTATTCTTGACTTGCTTTTTTACAGTACTTGCTTTTTAGTGGCTTTATTTTATATGTCTGTATATATTTTTATTTTTCTCCACTGTGCTTATTTATGCACCAACAAACCAAGGCAAATTCCTTGTATGTGAAAACCTACTTGGCAATAAATCCGATTCTGATTAAAATACAGTGATCTTAAACTTATCTTGTGAATTTGTATGGCACTGTCTTTTTTTAATCCCAGAGACTGAAACCATTCCCTGGATCCACTGCCAGTCACCTTCACCATCTTGTCCAAGTTGTTTACCATGAAGCAGCTCTCTCATTTCTAGCTGTGAAAGCGAGGCACTTGTGTGCATAAATACTGACAGAATTACCTTGCCCAGTTGTCTTGGTCCTAATGATTGAAGTGATTTGGTCATCTTTATTTTTTCATTTGGCTTTACTAAAATTCTCTTTTGCTGGATTAAAGCCACTGTAATTTTTTCCAGTTGGTTATAGCATCTTTCAAATTACTCTGATGGCCTGAGCTTTTGTTTGTTGGAAAGTCACACAACTACAACCGAGGTGGGTGCTCTCAGTTCATTCATCTCAGTGTCCCAGGGTCTGATTCGTTGGAGGGGGACACAATGCAGGAACAGCACCACTGTGCTTGTGCCGCGCCACGTCGGCTTTAGTTGCGTCGAGCAAAGCGCACTGCTCACCGAGCTTGCGCACGTGGCAGCCAGCCAGGCATGGAAGGCATAATGAGGAAAAACTTTAGTGAATTTATCTGTAAACTTGCAAAATGTTCACACAGCATAACTTGGTCAAGGTTAGGGGAAGACTGCTGTCTTGGTTAAACAAATTCGACTCAGACTTGAAGCATGAGACAGGATTTTTGCTTTTTTGATGTTTAAATAAATCAAATCAAATAAATCAATGATCTTTCTCTAACTTTAACCAAAGTGCACTCTCTGTGCAAACTCTGGTTCTGCACTTTTTTACATGAACATAATCCAGGCAGCAATTACATTGCCAAAACCATTTAAGTTGCATATAAAAGTTATTTCTGGAGACAGGGTTGATTCTTTACATAGGGGATTTGAGTTTTTAAGCTAAAATAAAGCTCTCTTTTTTATCAATACTAGTAGCAGCTGACTATCACTGAGTAATGTAAGCTAAAGTGTTAGCATGGAGCACATGGATGGCTTTGGTGCCTCTCTTCTCGTCACTTCATGAGGCAGTCTTCCCAAAACCTGGTTGTGTCTGTTGTTTTTTTAAATCCCTTTCGCTATTGAGGTTCAGTTTGGCTTGGGCCAGCGTACTGTATGGTCTGGTTGTGTAAATAATTCAACAGCATGCCTTTCTCCACCATACTGTAGACCTATCTTGTGGCTAATGAGCTCCTCGCCATCACAGTGTTCATTGATGTTTTTGACTCCTCATAGTAGATTCGACCCCTGGAGAGCTTCTCCAATCAAACACACACACACACACACACACACACA
>LKNJ01000482.1:131184-265641 GCA_002120245.1 Maccullochella peelii | reverse complement strand
GTTTAACACACGTTGTTGTAGTGTGACGCATCAGTGCATGTGTGTAGAGAAAATGTGTGACTGTGTGCGTGCAACTTTGTATCAGTCAACCATTTCTCCTAAAACTCTACACTATATAGTATTTGACGATTTGCTTATTGGGGGAAACATAATGCTGTCTTTTGGAAACACATTTCATATTCATATTCATTCATATGATTGAATATTTGCAAAATGTTCACTGTCACATTTTAGATTTTTTTTCCATGCATATTATCTTCTTTTAGGACTAAACCATGACTGAATTTGAGGTCAGTGCTGAAACAGGATGTGAACTCCATGTTAGGAGGCCTGGGTTCCCCCTGGAGATATATCTTGAGGGAGTACTTATGGTGTTTATGGAATACAAATAGTCAGATTTAATCGTTTGAAATTAAATATTGGTCTAAAATATGAGTATCAGTCAAAATAAAATTCACACCTTATTTATGAATTCTTAAAATGTTGTATTCCCCTTTTTAAATGTTTTACTACATCTTTCAGTGGTGTTATACTGTAGAGACAGACATAAAAGGAAAGCGCGAAAGCTATGACAGCATAAAATGAGCTGGGATTCATTCCCATGCAGCTGCATGTACGTGGCTTTTACTCTAATTGGTTTTGTCACCATGAAGCCCAAGGCTTCTTTTTTAAGATCTCCTTTACGTCATGTACACGCAGCGGGGGGGGGGGACGGTTTGGAAGATGCTGATTTCCACTAAAATGTGGCTTCTGGCTGTCGTGGTAGCACAGCAGGCTAAGGCACATGCAATGTGTATGTGTATCAGATCTAATCCCATTTCACCTTTCATGTCACTGTCGCTGCACAATGTCTATTAAACAATAAAAAGTGACCTTTTATGACATGCAATAGACAGAGTTCTGTCAACAGGGGATTCTAAAGAGGCATGGGCTTATGTAGCCCTCAACTCTGACAGGATATTTTCAGCATATTTTTTCTGCTTTTGCAGCTGAATGGCTAAATATTTTAATAATTATTTTTAAGTGGAAATCAATGAACATTTCACTAATTAGGTTACTACCAATAACGCAGACACTACACACATTGGATTTCATGGTTTCCGGTTGTCTTAGCAAAAACAAAATGAGGCAAAATCAGATTGTATTTGACTGTTGAAAATTCCAAGCATTGCATTTTTAGTTCTCTTTTGCAAAACAAATATCTCCAATGTGGTAAGATAATTTAGTTTAAATGACTTCAATGTAAGGGAAATTATGAAATGATGTTATATTGTGTTCCAAAGCAAAGATGACAATGATAGCAAGTGTTTCTAATCAATAAAACACAAGCAAATTGAGGTTGGCATAAGATGAAATTACTAATGTTTGATAAGGTATTTTCATTTTTCTCTTTTTTTAACAGCCATGAACTGCTCCTTTTTAAAAATTGTATTTGTCAACACAACTTAAGTTCTTTTTAGTAGCCTAAATTTTAACAAGACTATATCACCTACCGAGATGTCAGGATACTACGCGTATATTCAGTGTGTTTCTGTGACTTTCCACTTTATGTGACAAAAATAGAGCAGATGTGCACGTGAGAGCATCCAATCCTGCAGCCGGCCAGTGTGATGGCCTCCTGTGCTGACAGGAGAGCTGTCAGGAGCTCAGCAGCTGAAGCCAGGGAGGGAGCGCTCTGCACTGCATTGGCATTTTATCACTGAACCAGGATTACAGGGCACTTGATAGTGTGATAATCCTTGAGATTTTCACTTCACCGCGTTGAGATTCCAGTAAAGGCACTAAAATGTCAGCCTCATGAGTATAGTAAAAAGTTAGACTTTACAGATATGGAAATACCTTTGTAGTGCAAAGCACACAGTATCCCATAATACATCTGAAAATAAAAATGAAGCATTTTCTTATCTGCATCATTAAAAGTAAAATAGAAGCTGTAATATACATGTTGTTGGAGCTTCAAATCACACATAAATTCATTACATTCTACCAGTGGAACCATTCCTTATGTAGCGTTACACAAACATCTTTTCTGCTGAGTCTTGCCTCAAAGCCTGGAGTCAAAATCCATATTTCTTTCTTGTGTAAGTAGGGTCACAAACTCGGGTTTAAAACCTCTGCAGTTCCTGTCATACCACATTTCACAGAGCAGTGGGTGAACACAGAGCAGAGCTGACAAGTCTCACTGCATGAGGAGAGAAGGCTCGGTTCAAAAACAGCTTGACTCCCTGATAAATGGACTGGCCATTGGCCTATTAGCTGACAGTGTCTAAATGAGTCAGTTAACAAAAAGAAAAATTGTGAGACACAGTATATGTGGAGAAACTGGTCAGTGACTACTGAACTGCTTTGGCCGATGTTCTATCCCTAACCTGGTTGGGGATGACTGTTGAGTCAATCAGCATAATGGGCAATGCCAGCAGTGTGGTTATTACAAACCTCAACTCTTTGTTATATTTGTTCCACTGGTTCAGTTATCAACTGGAGAAATACTGTTCAAATGGTTAGAAATCATTAACTAAAAAGGTCTTTTCATAGCAAGGTAAAACTTTTTCTTAAAAGGAAAATCCTGAATTTGTCGACCTTGGTCTTGTTCTCATATTTTTGTCCAGTACGACTCTTCCTGTTAACATTTGAGGAATATGAACTCGGCAAGAATGATATCTATCAAAGCAAGCAGTGTGAAGAAAAACTTCTCAATCACTTGTAAAGTAGTCCACTGTATCAGAAATCATCTCAGTTGAGCAAGACACTCCAGATTGTTACGCCACTACCTTGGAATCTCACTGCCATTGTTGCGAGTGTGTGAATTGGTAAATGAGAGTCAAATTGTGCTATGTAAATGCAGTTCATTTACCATTTAAATCAACCGGCAAGTTGACCTGAAAGGGATGTTATGCAGTTTGTAACAACAGCTACAGGGATTTCCAGGGGATTACTCTCCATGTTGACTTCTGGTAATACACAAAGAAAGGTGTTATTGCTTTTTGTTAATCCATAGGATGCTCGCATTCCTTGTTTTCCAAATATCTACAATGGATATGGTGGGTATGTATGTTTGAAGCGAGCTAGTTAGATGACTAACTGAAGGCTAAGGGTGTTTTAGACTGTTCTGAAATGCCACACTCAAAAACAGAACGAAAAGCCTCCTCCCACCTGCATCTCACTGCCTCTTAAAACAGATTAAGAGAGAAGTTTAGACCCTGCCTACCTTCAAGTGGGCTTGATTGACGGAATATCAGTTTTTCCAAAAGTTACAACAATTGTGGGAACAGTCCCCCTCATCACAGACGCTGGAAAGGTGTGGAGGGGGGGGGGGGTTCAGACGTTGTTCGATGATCCGAAAACAGCACTTCCTTTGAAGTATAAATATATTGGCATAACCAACAGCCAGCATGGACAATGATGTGAAAATAAGGCCCAGGTTGACGAATACCGGGATTTCACCTTTAACCTAACCCAACATACTCCACAGTGTGTTGCTGAGTCATTAGTATAACTGTCAAGCTATCACTCCAAGCTAATCTGTTCATGGTTTATTTAGAACTGTGTCCACAAACCTTCACCTTCACCTAGGTCTGTCTCCACTTGCTGACTTTTCATATGAGTAAATGAACCAAATTGAGAGAGGAAACACTCCACAACTGGAAACAACTGCTTTAAATCAAGTGGATGTGGAAATGCCCTTGAATGCTACTAAAGGCATTACAGCACATGGTGTGCTTTCTGTTTGATCTGCTGCTTTGATGTTTGACTAAAGCATGTCCCGGGCCTAATGCTCCCACACTCACGTCTTACTGTGAAGGACATTTAACTAATATCCTACTATGTAAGACCTTAGCCAAGATTTCTGCAGCTGGTCTCTTCTTTCATAAGACAGAACCTTGATTGCAGGGCAAATCTTGTCTTTAACCCATAATGTTTCCACTAAAGCAGCATGCTTTCTTAGATGGCTGCTTGTTTGCACACTAGTCACGCATCTTCGCTCATGTGCTCCCCCACCAGGCTTTTCGCTGCTTTGCGTTGACTCACTGTCATCGACTGTGTAGGTGTTTGTTTCGTCAGCAAGCAGTAAAAGGAGAGGGAACAGTGGAGGAATGCAAGAATAACATTATTAGTACAAGGGAGGGGGAGGAGGAGAATAGGAAGTGTGAGTAGATGAAATGGGTGGCAGGAGGAAGCAGAAAAAATAACAAGAAATGTTGAGTGGGTATGAGACAAGGTGAGAGGGACATTAGAGTGGGCCTGGAAGCTTTCAGGTCTCAAATGCATCATATCTCAGCTGGTTTTACAGCCCAGGCAGGTTTGGCTAGTCATTGTATGTGTTTGCAATAGGATATTTTAGGATACTTTAGACGAAGTGTGAGTTGTCGACTTTTTTAGAACTTCACTTTTTTTTTTTGTAGCTTTAACGTTGTTAGGGTAATGACTTTCTATGTGTTTGTTTGTGTTTTGCAGCCACCACCAAAATAAATTGTTAGTGAAAATCATTTCCTTTTTTCTTTTATTTAACCACAAAAAAGGGCCAAAAAATACCATCTTTAACATGGCATTACAATAAGAATTAGGCTATAGTTTGTCATGCTGACTTCATTTTATTCAAATGTGACTATAAAAGATGTTAAATAGGGTTTTTTGTGCTTGCCTACTTTCATTCAAAAGGTTACTTATCTTTAGAAAGTCTTTCAAAAGAAAAGGAAACAGGTAATGTAAAAGAAGGGGGGTGTTATATAATAAGGGTCGTCTGGGTCATCTTGTATTCAACAGAGAACTTTCCAAGTGCAGGATACAATCATGGATAATGTGACCTGCCACCACTTTGAATGTCTGGCGATGCGGTTGTTTGATGTTACATATTTATGTCTGTGTTTTTGTTCGTTATTTCCATCACCTTTTCCCATGTGGATTGTCTTGTTTGAAACAAGGTCTTGTCACAACCATGCACATCCACAGAAACATGCACAGAGATCAGCATTTATTTAGTCTGAGGATTTTCTGCTTTTTTTCCTGATAACATTTACATTACTGTTGGTATGATTCTTTATGGACGTGAAATCAGTTCAGTCAGGAGATACTTAATTTGAAAAGAGGCTTAAAGAATAATTCAGTTACTCTTCAAGTTGAAGAAATACTTGAAGAGTCTTTGGCAATTAGACCCCATCATGATGCCATTATTTTAAGGGGGTAGCGATGCCATGAGCTGTACAGGAATATCCCCTTGATGGAGTCAAGACACTGGTGGTGGTGGTGGTGAAGGGGTGAAGAGCAATGCTGAAGATGGATGAGATGTGGAGCAGGACTTCTGGTGAGCTCAGTGGCAGGACCCCTGGGCGCTGGACGTGATGAGAACTGGAGGTGATTGGAGGAGGGTTGCATCGATCTGAAATGATAGCTGACAAAGATAGGAACGCTTTTAAAGTTTGACAGCAACGAGGTGATTGGCTTGGAAAGGTCGTGGCAAAATCTGATTGGTTTAACTGAAAGAGTGTACGCCCTCAGTCAGCTGATTGAGTTGGAAGCAGGAAAGGAAAAGAGAGAGAGCATGAAGCCAGTCTTCCTGACTGAACTTGCTAAGCTTCATATGCTGGTACTCTCATTTATAAACAGTTTTTTTCACACGTAGTTCCATTCTGCTGGTGGGGGTGATTGTCAAGAAAAAATTCTCAATCCTATGTGTCTCCTCTGCCCATCTTACTTCATATGCTACAGGCAAACAGCCTGATGATCTGGAATATTAATTCATCATTCCCCCCCCCCCCACACACACACACATTCCCCTTTAGGACTGTGTAATCTTGTGATCTATGTTAGGACGCGTTTTTCCATTTACATGAGATATTTTAGTCGTTTCCCAGACGCCTCATACACATTGTGTTTCACAGTCGTCTGGATAAATGGCAGCATTATTCAGTTCTGTAATGCACAACTGTTTAGATATATGGTTTCTCAGATGCCTTTCTTATTGCTTTTATATGTAAAGTATAATTTCCAAAGGCTTGAGAATTGACAGACAGCTTGATATACATGAAATGCAACTGGAACCACTGTTTATTTGGCAGCAAACACTTTCATAAAGACAAACTGTGTGTTTTGCTACTTTACATTTGTAAAGTGTGAGACCATTTGGTCAAGGTTAGGGAAAGACTCTGGCCAAGGTTAAAAGAAAAGCAAATGTTGACTGTTGGTGGTAGATGGTACGGATGCGAATAGCTGTCTCCGATGCCCAACCGTCCACCTACACACCTACGGAATCGTAACTTTTCGAAACAGACAATCCCGCAAGCACTTTACGCAGTTTCTCTCTTAATCTTTATTTTTTCATTCATTACTACTACCTCTGCCACATTCTGTGTGTACAAATGAGTGCAACGCCATGAATGCCTTAAAGGAGACACATTTTTGCCCTTAGACATTGCTACAGTACAAACCTGTTAATTTCGACAGCATCAAGTTCTGCAGCGCTATAACAGTGTCCCATTACTTCTGTCTTTGCTACAGAGAGATAACTGCAAGATGTTGCTTGTAGTAAAACCTAGACATACTGTATGCCATTTTAATTAAACACAAAACCAATACTGTCATTTTTAACCCCATAAACCCATATTGAAGGAAAAAATATATAATATATATGATTTACTGCTAGGAATAACTACATAGTAGGGGTGTAACACAAGGCTACTACCTGAATCAGTTTACTTCACAAAAAAAATATTTTTTTATATGTATATGTATTTGGATTTATACAGGAAGTGGGCATGGTGTAGGCAAGAAGTCGTTAGAACTTGTCTTGTCTGCTCCATTTTCTGCATTAATTTGTTTTCTACTGCCATTGATACTCCTCATACATATATCTATAAGTATAGCTGCCAACAAAACAACATAATATTTTAACAATGTACCTAAAATATTCAAAATAAATAAAATATGATTTTAAATGCACAGTAAAACAAAAAAAATGAAGTAAGTCTAAACTGTGTCTAAATAAAATAGAAGAGGAGGTTAGAGGAAAAACACAAGTCAGAACTGCATTGGGCCAGATGGCATGATTTTCTATAAAAGGTTGTGTACATAATGGGAGGAGGGCCATATGAATGTAAAGCTGGTCTGAGGTGTCTGAAATTAAAATAAAATAATAATAAAACAGGCTATAATAGCCCATGGGGCCCTATTGCATGTGTTGTTTTTAAGGAAAAATGGGAGGAGCTCCAGATTAAAATAAAGTTTAAGTGAAAATAACACATGTGGAACATCAACTAATCTGGTGAAACCTGATGAACGTCTGAGACATATAATTGCAAGTTTCTGTTCAGATTATTTGTCCATATCCAAATAATATATTCGTTTACACCCCTATTACATAGATGAGATCAGTCCTGGTGGGTGAGAGTGGGAGGTAACAGTATTAGAATAGAAGAGAGAGGGATGGTCAGACAAAAAACAAGTGACTGCAAAAGACAAAGAAGGAAAGACAGATTCCATGATGCATATATGGAGTTTTGTCTCCACTAAGTTTAACTCCATAGATAGACCATATGAGGAAATCAGTGCTCACGTGTCCTTCTTAAAATCTTATATAACCAATATACTGTGTTTTAAGACGTGAGCCCCATCATCACACTTCCAAAAAAAACACAGTTCCTGTGCTTACTCACTGCTCACAGTCTCTGTTAATTTCTCTCATCAGAGGGTTTGCTGAAGTGCATTAGACTCCCAGTTTTGCCTTGGGGAATGGATTCTGTATTTATAGTTTACAGCCTGTAGGGATTTTATCCAAGGTCAGTAGTAGATTACCTATTTGGCTCATTGAGCCGTGCGCTCTGTTAGATCCCCTTTTTTAATGTGCATTGGTGATTGATTAAGCCGCTGTGTTTCTATGCTGGTGCAGACCTTGACTGATGCATACAGAGTGCAATATGTATGTATGGATAGCCCTTGTGCTGAATGTGCGATCGATGCATGGACTCTCCTCGCAATAATTACCTCATCCAGGAGAGGGGGAAAGCCTGAGGGTTGAGTGTGTGTGTGTGTGTGTGTGTGTGTGTGTGTGTGTGTGTGTGTGTGTGTGTGTATTATCCTTGCTTCCTGGCTGGCGTTTTGAGTCATGGATTGTTTCAGAGTGTCAGAGAGCGTGAAACTCCTCTTCATCAGTCTTCAGTCAATGCTGATGGCGGAGAGAGGAAGGTGTGCAGACAAAAGAGAGAGAGAGACAATAGAGAGAACCAGCAATTCAACTACAAAAGAAGAAGAAAGGCAGAGAGTGCAGATTATAGACTGAGAGACTGAGAGTCTAAATGTAATATTTGCTCACAGATAGGACAAAGTGATTACATGTGCTGTTTCTGCTTCTTTTAGGCATGAAAGGGAAATTTGGTTTCATACAACATCACTCTATTCACTCCTTTTGTTGATAACATACTCGCCAAGGTAATGGCAGAGATCTGGGAACATGACTATTTCACTATAAAGAAGTTTGATGCCACAAGAGACATGAGCTGTCAGTTTCTAAACCCAGGATACCCAAACTTAATTGGAAGAGAAGGCCAATGGTCAAACTATTAGCCAAATTGTCCATATAGACTGACCTGGTTCCCTTTTGACCCAATGTACTTGCAGCTCTCAGAAATTGCACTGAGTACCATGTTATCATAACTGATAGAAATATGGCCCAAACTACAAAATAATAAGAATTTTCCCTCTCATACACTCAGTGGCCACTTCATTACTTATATCTGTACAGACAAATGCAACCCATTACAAATGTTCTGCCATAAAAATGCCTCTAATGTTCAGTTTTCATCGTCATAGGGGTGTTAACTAAATGATATGTTTTAGCACTGAGGTCATAGTTAGTGGGGGTGTTGTACAGGACTGAATTATATTGAGAGGTGTTTCTAATATTCTGCCCTCCTCATGTTTGTAAATGGGAAGGACAAAACATTAGAAACACTTTTCAATATAATAACATTATGGTGCGGCTGTTGCATTGGATTAGGTTGGATTACACATGTGTACCAAATATGTTGGCCACTGAGTGTATCTTTAACATATTAAATTTGTTACCTCGCTGTCCTTACCATAATGAATGAAATGAGAAAATGGTAGGAACAGCTGATGGCCTTTATGTCACACCGGTTAAAACCACATTTCCATTAAAACCTGTTGCCTCCTCTTTTCCGACCCCTTCCTGAAAATTGAGATTGATTAAAATGTAATATGGGCTTTTTACTCCTTCTTCTATCAGATGCCAGAATCGGTGTTGACAAAGTCTCTTTCTGTTTGATGCCATGAAGCAATTAAGCCGATTTCCCTCCACATTTGACCTTTCTCACAATGTACAAAATGGAGGCCGGCACCTTGCCTGGCAGCTCCGTCGCCATCAGTGCGTGAATGTGTGTGTCAATGGATGAATGAGACCAATCTGTAAAAGCGCAACCGTTTAGGTTGAAAAACACTATATAAGTGAAGTCCATTTACCATTTATGGTACATGTAGTAATTTGAGCTTGACAAAATATTCTTAACACAGTCCACTTATTAGTGTTTTTCTTGACAATAGCCTGAATGAACATCTGAAACAGATGGTATGACCAAAACTTCTCGCGGTATCAACTGGGAATGGGAGAGAAAGGCCAGAGAAAGATCAAAGAGCACATTCACATCAGATGCCAGAGAGATCTTTGAACAGAGACAGGACTTCCCATCTCCCCTCCCTGTACGACCACCTGTTACCACTTTACCAAAGTTCTATAATTAGGTAACGTGAGCAAATTTCATCACCATCAGATGCAGTTGAAAGCTTCAGAAAAACCTTGTAAGTGGACCTGGTGTTGCGATTACTTTCTCAAACAACTTTGGGTAATGTTTTATTAAAGCTGTACACATCGCACTTTACATGGAACGACGGGGGAGAAAGAGGATGGATGGGTGAAACCATTCCGACATTTTCATGGAACACTGAGATGGAGATCAAGGTCAAAAAAAGAATTATTAAAAAAAGAGAAACAAGAGAAAGAGAGGGACGTAACCAGAGCAGACGTGTAGGAACGAGTATGAATGTAAAGCAGAGAAGAGAAAAATAAAAGATGCAGCGTGGTAAGAGAACCACATAGTCAGATGCATAGAAGTTCCTAATCACTTATCACGGCTGATACCTCACCAGCTGAGACCTCACCAGTGTCGGTGCTTGTACTACCCACACACACACACACACACACACACACACACACGCTCACAGTGACAGGCAGGGGAGTGCAGGTCAGTGTCGGGGGCCTCCTTGTCACTGGGCAGTTTAGAATTGACACCTGATTGCTATATGATGTCTCTCTCTCTGTATGTGTATGTATTCATGAGTGGGTGAGCGTGTGTGTGTGTGTGTGTGTGTGTGTGTGTGTGTGTGATAGGAGCTGTCATGCAGCTGTCTTGTCTGCTCTGATCCCCACTAACCCTCAGTCACACAACATGCCACTGTAATAGCAGCACATGTGCAGTCCAGAGAGTGGCCACATCAATCACATTCCCTTTTATTCTCACAGGTTTTCAAGTTGCTCCTAACTCACTCCAACCTCAAACTTTATATTTTTTTTATTTTTTTCACCTTTTTTGTGTTATGTGTTTCTTTGTAGGCCATTCATTTTACAAGGGCAGTGGTTTACAAATTGTTTTCAATATACAGTACACTGTTTTGAATCAAGTTAAATAAAGTTTAGTGTGTGTTTGGATTTTGTGTTTTTGGGCATTTTTGGGCATTGATTTATCAATACAAATCTCAGCAATGCAGATAAAAAACTCTAAATGCTGTTTTGGGGGGTTAAAACATTAGACATCTTCTCCTAGTTTGGAAATACAACTACTGCAAAGGTGACACCACCGTGTTTGACAATGTCACAGTCAAGATTTCTGACTTAAATAAGCCAAAATGTTTCCCCTACCGACAGCTGGAAGGTGGTCTGTCTGTTAGCAAGCATAGCCATTTTGATATGAACTGAATAAATGAATACAGAGAAAATAATATGAAAACATATTGTTATAACAACAACTCTGGAATCTGGACTATGTGTGGTGTATGTTTAAAGGCTAACATGAATCTCCCACAGCCTATATGTATTGTTTTGACAGTGATCTCTCTATGCAGTATACTCTGTAAACAGGTAACGCATCCCTCGACAGCAGATGCTAGACGTTTCACATTTTGAAAGAAGCGATTCTTGTGTCTTGGTGCTTATTCAGCACTTAGAAAGAACAAGTCAGCTCTCGCTTATCAAATTGCTTGTCAAATTCACAAAAGGGAGCAGGGAGACTGCTGCAGGACAGAATAATATGTCGGGAGCCAGCTTCCTCTTTAAAGTCACCCGGAGAGAAATGGTTGGCCTTAAAATAAGCCATCAGGATGTTGAATGATGCAGGAACTATTGCTCATCAACACGAGCCATTGACTAAAAGTATTGAACAGTTAGAATTATTCATCTCCCATTGTTTATTCCATAAACAGATATTTTCAAACCAACACTGCCACTGGCCTGTAAATTGTTTTTCTCCACTGAGTCAGAGCCATTTTTCAACATTAAGGTTATTCACAGAATGGGCCTTTAAACCTTTGTCATGTTGAAATTGACTGCTATTATCAGTTTTATAAAGTCAAATAGAACTGGAGTAGGTTTGCATAAAATTGCTGGCTATTTAGTGCTGTGGCTAATGAAAGGATTGGAGCGGTCATTTCCTCATCAGTAGATGGCTCTTCGAAGCCCTGTGGCATCACATGTTGTGATGATGGATGTCATTGCTGTGTGTGTGTGTGTGTGTGTGTGTGTGTGTGTGTGTGTGTTGGTCTTTGTTACTTTTGTTTAAGATAGCATGTGTTTATGTTTAAGTATGTACAAAAAACTCAAGAAAAAAAATGTTGGTTTTAATAAAGAAGCAGCTGACCACTTCCCCTGTCAAAACTATTCCAGCTGGTACTTAAATGCTATTAACCGTCAAGACTTAAGTTCAATTCTTTTTTGCCTCAGCAAAATAACCACAGTTCATGTGGAAGTAGTTTGACATTTTGGAAAATGCGCTCATTAGTTATTTTGCGGAGTATTAGATAGATCGATGCCGCTCACATGTCTGTATACTAAATATATGGCTGCATCCAGCAGCCGATTAGCTCCGATTAGCTAGCTTGGCCTTGTCCAACAAGCACCTCCAAAGCTCACTAATTTACCCGTTATATCTTGGGCCAGTGACTTCCTGGAGTCCTCAGCTAGCTGTTTCCCCATGTTTCCAGTCTTCATGTTAATCTAAGCTAACCGTCTGTAGCCTTACATTTACCACACTCACATTGAGTGATATCGATCTTCTCGTTAAACTCTAATCAAGAAAGTGAAAAAGCGCATTTCCCAAAATATTCCTTTATTCCTTCCTTTTGTTTTTTGTTCCTTCCTTTTTTCCTATTCTTTTATTGACAATAATGGTTAGTGTAAGTATTGAAATTAGATTTTTGTTTGGATGTGCGCGTTTGTGTGTGTGTGTGTGTGTGTGTGTGTGTGTTTAGGCCCACTCACTCTGGAAATACAACAGGGGGAGTTTGTCATATGCTTCTGTTGAGTGCTCTGCTCTTAAAAATGCTGCTTCTTTTACAGCCTCTGTCTTTTTCTCTGCTACAGTGATCATTTCCAAATGTTAACATGATGACTCTGATATGTCTAATTGATGCTACTGTATGCACTGTTTCAAAGAGGTATATGTATTTTGATCCTAAGAAGTTTATCCTCAGTTAAGTCTTCATTTTCAACAGAAAACTAATACTTTTTCACGTCTTTTTTTAAATGCCCTCTTTTCTTGCTCCTTAACTTTCTTTAATGAACTCATATACAGTAAATCCCTACTGTAAACATGTGAAGTGGGCATTGTGGTAATGTTTACCCAGTCTCCTTATCAGTGTGAAGATTTTTCCAAAATAAGGGGCTATAGAAACCTTAATTATTGACATACTTTCTTATCTTTTGAGAGCATCTTTTGAAGGCTGTGTGTGTTCTTGATCACCCTGTTTTCCTCCATCTTCTCCTTCTTGGTCCTATAGGTCCCCTTACAAAGAAACACACTGATGATTTAGGTGATAGTGACCGCACGGACGACGAAGGTATTTTTTCCCCCTGATGCCAAACTGATTTGCATGACAAGGGAAACCAAACTTACCCTTTCTCCTCCAATTTTTATCTTCTTTGATTTTCTTGCATTTCTTGTCCTTTTTTTGAAAGTGATGGACATTTTCTTTTTGCTCTTTACTCGTAAACTCTCTTTTTGGGCTGGATGTGTTTTGTCCTTTTCAGCTTGATGTCTAAAGTTTACATGTCTACCACCATTCTTTGATATTAATACTTTAACATAGAATTCTCTGCTTGGATTTGCTGTTTCTTTTACCTTTTCTTTCCTTTTCTATGTTGCATCCCACCAGCAGATCAAGTAACTATTAACCCTTCAGCCAGCTCTTAACACATTTTTGCATGTTTTTTCTTTTAATTCGTCTCGTTTATAAAATCAGATCATGTCCAAAAAGACTGGCAACTGGCTAACTGGCTTGCATCTATACTAACACTTAGACCTGTTCACATTTTGGGCGTCAAACCTATAACCTTAGTACATTATGAGTCTGAAACAACATACTGGACAAAATCAGTGTTAGCATCTCTCACGCTGCGCAGACGCGTGTTATTATCTCTCCTGGCATGGCTTCCTCTCCTACAGGACAAAGTCTGAGCTAATTTATTACACGCCAGTACGTGAAGTCGACTTCAGCGTGCCAAATTAGTGGTTTTGTAGCTACATAAAATGTGGATAGGCTAGCATTTGGGTGGAGCTGATTTCAAGTGACATTACTGTCATTATGGTTTTAAGTGATCATCTGGGCTCTCCATTGAAATGCTGTTTTTGAAAACACACAATCAAATCCGCACATAAATACTCAGTTTAAATGACATGGTAATTGCGATGGCCCACTCATGTGGCTTCTGTCAATACCATGATTTTCAGATTTTGAGGACTGCATACCCAGCCGTTTGTAATTCAAATTCTGCAAGCACCACTGAGAGACAGAGCTGCTCCGGAGGCAGAAATAATAATCTTTCTGTGAGCAGCAGACTGAAGCCAAGAGGAAACACAGGATGGAGCTAATATTATCAAGTCTGATCATGGTAACATAGATGATCTTTGATGTAGACATACAAGCCTATAGCTATGTAGGTGATTATCCTCTTTCCCGTCCAACAACATAATTCTCAAAGCTCTAAATAAGTAAAAACCTGGTTCAATCGTTTTGTTCATTCATATAATTTACTTAAGTAAATGTATAAATACCACAATGTAAACTCTGTAAACGCTGTCAAATTCCTCCATTCAAATTTTTACTGAACATATTATCAGTAAAATGCACTTAAAGTATCAAAAGTAAAAGTATGCATTATGCAGAAAGCCCTTTTCCAGTACTTTGTTTCCTGTCTTTGCCATGAATATTGACCTTGAAGGTTCATTTTTCGCTTTGGAAATAGTAGTTTGATAAAAATATGTCCTCTGAAAAAGTGAACTTTGTGCTATTTTCAGTGAAATTATATGAATTATTCTTTGTATGATCACTGATGCACTGACATGCATTTAAATGGCGTACCTGGTCAGGATGGAATGTATTTTAACTACTTTCTACATTGTTGGTTCATTTAATATAACAATTCAATATAACAATATATTAAATTGTATAAGCTGATTATATGTTCTCCATGCATGACTGTAAAGCCTTGAAACACAGGTAAAATGGAATAAAAATACATTAATATTTCACACACACTGTTGTTGCTTTTAAGGCATTTATCCCATATGAGTCCTGGGCATATACTGATGAAAAGGAATACTAAAGGGATCTGGTGGATACCCGACAAAGACTATAGGAGTGAAACATTGCAATTGCTCCTCTTGATATTTAAATGAGGTGTTGTTTGAAAGCCAAGAAAGACAGTGTGCTGGAAATCCATTAATCTCAGCAATACAAAAAGATGAACCTTTGCTAAGTTGCCATAAACAAGCAGCCCTTTGAAAAGTCATACTAGGAATAAAATGTGCTTGATAAAAGCCTGAGATAGTCATATCCCCTTAAGGCTGCTGCAGTACGACTTTAATGACAGGCAGAAAGTCTTAATAAGGCACCTCTACTGTATAATGTGACGAAGTAAACAGCAATTACATCCAAATAAGACTCACAACCACCCGGTTCCCTTTGATCTGTGCCATCACTCCATTTTTCTGAGAGCTCACACACACACGAACACACACCAGTAAGATTAGAAAGAGTCACACGGCTCACACAGATCTATTCAATGAAATCCCAACAGGCTTCAAGTATTATCTCGATAAAGGATGCAGGGCAGACAACCAATCTAGTTTAATATAGAGGAAAATATGCCCCAGAACACACACATACACACACAGTCACACAATCTGTTGCCCGGCTCTGATCAGCTTGGATCCCCACCCCCACCCCCAAGCGATTCTTGATGCTCTTAACCTTTGACCGCTTGTCGCCGTGTAGATGCAAACTCAATGAGGACAACCTCCCCACCCCTCCCACTCAGCAAGTCTTGGATTTTACTCTCTTTATACTCAGTAAAGCTGGTGTTTTCTAATCCTTTTGTGCTGGGAATAGAGATGTAAACAGGAAAGTCCCCGAGAGCTGAGGATTTGTTAGAAGCTCCGTTTTTTTTTACAGCGAATATTGCTGGAGTGGTTAAGAGTGGGCATACAGAAGTGGAGATGTCGTGAACTACGGTATCTACAAGGCTCTTATGGGGCCCCTGTTACCCTTAATAAAGTATTATATGGCAATGCCTGTGAGATATTAATCTTGCTATGCACTATGGATATATTACTTTGACTGTGGAGGGCACAAGGATATAGATTTTGCTGACAGCATGAGGACAATACTGGAGCCGAGGAAAGGATGATAAAACATCAACTGGGTAATGTGTTACCTTGTTGCATCCAGCCCAGAGGCTCCAGCTGGTCACATTTCAGATGCAACTCCAACTAAAAGTGAAACCTCCGTCACCACTACTACTCACCATCTTACAAATGAAAATACGGTAATTGACGTCTGATTAATATCAATAATAGGGAGGGATTAAGCCCACCTATAATAACAAAGTAAAGGAAAATGCAAACACGAAACCTACCAATGTGAAACCACGAAACGATGAGTTTACTGCAGAGTAGCCTTATGCTTTAGGGAGCAATTCGAATTCTAATGAAATGTGAAGTCGATTAAACTGCAGTTGCAGCAAACTGCTCTTCGCATTGCAGCTGTGGTAATTCAACAAGGACTTCTCTTCATGACATCCGGACATGCAACATCATACTGAACCTAAACAACAAAACAGGTTGCTTGTCAGTACCCTTCAAAGCAG
This sequence comes from Maccullochella peelii, assembly GCA_002120245.1. Classification (NCBI taxonomy): domain Eukaryota; kingdom Metazoa; phylum Chordata; class Actinopteri; order Centrarchiformes; family Percichthyidae; genus Maccullochella; species Maccullochella peelii. The sequence continues at coordinate 249,218 of LKNJ01000482.1, read as the reverse complement.
AGTTTGTTTCATTTGAACTGTCGCCATAAAGCACTATATTATTAAATTTGGCTTTAATTGCCTTACTGACTGACTTTAGCTGTTGGGAGCCACATATATTTTAGGTTTCTGGCACTTATGTATTATTAAGCTCCAGGTCTAATCCAGATCCACTACAGTATTTACAAGTTGAAAGTGGTTATTATGGTAACTCCATGAATATGAATTCAGCCTTATAAAGGACAGTAATTACACTCCAGGTTACTTGTCAGGAAAACATAAACATAGGTAATTTTAAGCTTTGGAAATGAATGACCAACCTTATCAATCATTTTTCTGGTGAGGACAGTCTCACAACAAGTCACTGAGTGTAGTTCAAGCACAGCATCACAGCTCAAATATACATATAGGTTATGATGGCATGCAATGCAGTAAAAGCAAATATGATAAAACAATATATTAGTTCAGCCAAAATTTCAGTTCCTTAAAATATCAGCTCCTATTTGCAAATGTAATATCATGCTAAGCAAATATTTGTTTGCATATGGCAGGACTAAATATGCCATCAAATCTGCATGTCATTACATGTAGTATTCATGCCATCTTACACATGCCAGTGGATATGTGCTCTAATGAGTTACATCAGCACAGTTGCACTGCACACTTGCACACACAGGAGCATTTCCTCTGGAAGCATTTGAATTGGTGTTCACCACTGGTCCTCATTTTGTTTCCTGTTGCTTTTTCCGAGAGTCCCCACAGCTTTGCTCCCTGCAGCAAAAGGCTGAAGCCAGGATAAAGAACACCTCTGCTCCTTGTGTCTGCTGTTGGTTTGATAAGTCCTCTACACCAGCGGAGAGAGAGGATACTGAAGTTGTTGCAACAGCCCGGGGGTATCTCTCAGGGTTTGCTCAAAGAAATCTAAAGCACCTGAATCTCTTTGATCATAACCTCATCCTCGAGGAAGCAATGATCTATTCCATGTTGGAACGGTACCTATCCTCTGACAAACTCTCCCTCACCCACAGTCATCCCTGGGAAGATTGAATGGTCGGATCACTACAAGATTGCATCTCATTTGATCTCTTCTCGAAGCAAGCTTTCATCTCGCTGCTCACTGTGAAAAAAACAGTTGGAGATTCCCGCCTGTTTCCAAACACCGTTATTGAAAACTGAAATCATTTAAAGTTACTTTAAATGAGTTAAACAGAGGAATAAAAGGTCATATTAATATTACAAATAATCATTAGAATGTTGGATGTTCCAGTAATCACCCCAAATACACCATTACCTCATCCAAGCAAGAGGATGATGGAAAGAGATAACATTTGAAATCGGCTGAATGATGATTAATTCATAAGTTAGGGAAATGAAGGGAGAGACTGGGGTTTAGAGGATTTTTTTTGTCTTGCAGTGGCAGCCAATGCACAATGCCAGGAAACCATAATGAGAGCAAACTGGATTGCATAAACTTAAAAACCTCAAGGTACGGTGTGTTCAATATACGCTGGGACTTGTTTCAGCCATTAAATCTCGGTAAATTCAGGTAAATCCATCAAATGTTCAAACATTGCCAAGACAATTTTACAACTGACCTTCAGCGCTGAAGAAAAAGAGGCCGCTAAACAGCCGAGTAGCAGAAATTAATATATTCAGGTAATACTTGAGAGCACACATGCACATACAGTGTCATATCATACAGTACCTACAAAAAGTATAAGCATATGAGGAATCACCATTAACATATAAAGACTTGGTTAGATCCCAGGACCATTTTTATAATCCACAACTAATGTTCTCAATCATATGAGTCTTTTTCCTCCTCATAATCATCATCATCGTCATCATTACCATGGTTGTCCTTATCATCGACATGATCATCCTTAGTTTTTTATTGTAATCAGCTCATTAGACATCATCATTATCATCAACATCATCTTTACTGTTCTGGCTGTCACCATCATTGGCATCAACTTCATCATCGCCGTTGGTTGTTGCTATCCTCAACATCATCTTCAGTTTTGTGGTTGTTTATGGCTTTATGGCTGTCCTTACCATCGTGGTTGCCATGAGCATGTTCATCAACATCATCAGCATCATTATCAATGCCATTATCAATGCCGTGTCATCAGCATCATCATCAGCAGAAGCACCGTCATGGCTGCTGCCATCAACATTATCATAGCTGCCACCACTATCATAATAATCATCACTGTCACGGCTGTGCCTTCAAAATCATCACCAGTGTCATAGTTGTTCCCATTATCAACACCATCTTCACCATCATAATGCATTGAGCATTATCATCAGTGTTATTAGCAACATCATTGTCGTAGTTGCCAGCTTCATCATAGCTGCCAACATCAATGTTAAAATAAGTCATGGTTGTGATATCATGGTCATCATTGCTACCATGGTTGTCCTTATCATTAGCTTCAAAATCATCATCATCATGGTTGTTGGCTGTCATCATTACTGTCAATGTTGTTATCACTGTAACAGGAAACACTATTATTATCATTATCATTATCAACATTACCATTATGGTTGTTGCCACCACTGACATCATCAATACCATCATGTTACCATGAGCGTTATCATCCACACCATCAGCAGCATTATCATCAGTATCATGGTTGTGATTGTCATCATTATCATAACCGTCATGGATGACCCCATCATTACTAGCAACATTATCTTTGTTGGCATGGTTGTCACCATCATCATCATCACTATCATGGCTGTCATCGTCATGGTTGTTGCCATCTCCATTGTCATCACTGTCATCGATATCATCATCCCCACCACATCCCCGTCATTGGCAACATTATCATCATCACCACAACCCCTGTCATGGCCGTCGCCACTATTGCCATCATCACTATCACATCAACATTATCATCATCACATTACTACCGAAAACATAAACAAAATTATAATCCAACCATTACCAGTGTTGGTTATTGTTATCATTTGCGCCATTTGTCTCCCCCCCCACCCCCTTGTTTTGTCAGGTCACATGCGTATCTGTACTGTGAGGTACACACACAGAAACACACACACACACACACACACACACACACTTTTGCCATAATCCCCCAACCTTATTTTGCCGGAAGTTTCTGGAAGCCTTCCAGAGGAGAGTTATGATGTGCCGCTACATTGTGGCCACTGCCTGCTGCGACAAAGGGAGAAGAACAACTAGGGGGAAAAAAAAAAAAAAACACTACAAAGGACAGGGAATGATAGAAGTGATGTAATGAGCTCTGCACCGAGAGAAACGGAGGGAAGGACAAACATAGTGCGCACACAATCACACACACAAGCAGACAGCATTTCACCGAGATGTGCCTCATTTCAATGTCCCGCTAGATTTTTGTTTTCTTTTACACCATTTCCTTTTGCCAGTTGAGTTTTTTTCTAAGGCTGTGTCTATTTTATATTCTCTGGTGGGAAGAAAACTATTTCTGCAGTTGCCCAATATATAGACACACTGTAATATTTAGTTCCTCCCTCTAATTTCTGCTTCATAATGTCCTGTTTCCTCAGTAACGTATTATCTTTCACCTTTACTCATACACAAGGAAGGTAAAATGGAGAGAGAACCCACCAAATTCATTTTTAGAGAGTTTAGAGTAGTTTTCTTATTATAAATAAGATGCAGTACTTTAATAAAATAAGTCATAGTTTCATCATGATAGTCTTACTAATGTGCATTATTTACAGTAGAGTAATTTAAGGGGCACTTTTACATGATTTAAAAGCATAATTGAGCATTCATAGCTGTGTTTGTTACGATGATTAAGTTACTTCAGAGTTGTTTTTCCCTGAGGTGTTTACATTATTTTGTCTACCCCCTGGATTGTGAGTACTTTAAACGAGGAACTTTGGGAACTTTAAGACACAAACACTATACTTCTGCCTCTCTTACTCCCCTCACAATCGAGACAATTTATCTCGGATGTAACGCTTTTTTAAAATTTTACTTTCTTGCTTGGTTAATTTTTAATCCTGCGTATAGACTCACTGATCTCTTGCTGGACCCGAGTCCCTCAGAGGTAAAACATCAGTGGGATAAACGGATGTGTGCCACTGCATTTGCTGCCGCGTGTACTGATGGAGATAGTTAGGAAGCAAGATGAAAAGCATCATCTCTGGGATACGGAAGATGAAGGTGAAACGTTGTTTTGAACGTGTTGTTAGATCTCTCCAAGTCTTCTCATCCTTTTTGCTCACAACCCAACCCATATTAGAACCACGTCAAGGGCTAAAGCTTTACAATAAAGGCCTTTCTTCCATTCTAATCAACCAGATGCAACACATTTTAGCATGGCTAATTCTGATGCTAACAGCAGGCTCACCATTCTCCTTGCCTTGACCTCATATTTGACAGATGCAACCACACATTAAAAGAAATATTCCTGTTAATAGAAACACACCTCCTGCTTTTTTGCAGTGTAAGTAATTTCAGCATGACAACTCATCATCTACCACATTTTATTTAGCTACTGTCTTATTACACTGTAATCATGGAAATGATTGAGCTGTAATTTAAAAAGCTGAATCAACATCCTGTCCTTCACATTAACAAAACCCTTTAAATTATTTAAAAAGACAAGTGTCCTATTTAGTTTTCAGTTCTGTTTAACTTCCCCTGCTGCCAGTAAGTGCTCACATGAATTTATATTCACAAAATCAAGGCAAACATTTCCCTACAGCTAAACAACTGTGAAGTGCTAACCTGAATTCAAATTAAAGTTCCAATAAAGCAGTGCCTTTTCATAAAATTGTCAAATCTAATATGACTTTTTTTTTTATTATTATTATTAGATTTTCTTCCAGATTAATCGCATGAGTTTTACCTCAACATGGTATGACAGTTTAGATTGCCACGCTTGCATGTTGACAGTCCATTGCCTGGAGAAAAATTTAAATGCACCACATTAAATATCCTGTTTCATTAACACACACATATGGAATTTAAAATGGGTTAATAAATAAATAACACAACATTTTACAACCACCACAAACATGTCACAGCCTTCACTGAATGGTTTGACGCCTCAAACTAACAAGGTCTCCATGTTTAAAAGCCAGTGTGCCCAAATTACTCAGAAAAAAAAAAAAAAAGAAATGTGAGAGGTGGCCAAAGCCCCCTAAAGTATTGAAATTGCATTTCTGGCTGTCACCTTCAATCTGTCATCTAATCAGTCCTTCTGCCTTCTCCACCTCCTCCTCTTCCTCCCCCCTCCTCCAGACATTAGGGAGAGTGGAAGCCCCAAGCCAGTGATGGTTTTCATCCACGGGGGCTCCTACATGGAAGGAACTGGGAATATGTTTGACGGCAGCATCCTGGCCAGCTATGGGAATGTGATTGTCATAACTGTCAACTACCGGCTGGGCGTCCTAGGTAAGGATCCTGCTGTACAGTGTGACACACAACCATTGTTCATGTTATATCCATTCCTTCTTCATTCTTCCTTGCTTCATTGGTGATTCAAATAGCTTAGCATGAAGGCTAAAACTAGGAAATTAATTTTCAGCTGCTTTCTTTCTTTCTGTCTGTCTCTTTTGGTGATTCCATGTGCTGCTGCTGGTATTTTCCAATGACTTTAGCTTAGCATAAAGGCTAAAACTAGGAGTCTTTCTTTCTTTCTTTGCGTCAAACTCTTTTGGTGTTGGTATGTGTTGCTGTAGGTTACAATCCAGAGTTTTGCTTAGTCTGCAAGCCAACACTAGAATTTTAAAATGGTGTTATTCCAGAGAGCTTAGCTTAATGTCATTCTGGCTCTTTAATAGGAATCTGAGCTCCTCACTTGGTTTCATTGGTCTTTGCTTTTGTTAATGCTTGGTTCAAACTGTTATTGGCAGCTGATATCTATATATATTTGTTGATTATTCAGATTCAGATGTTTATATCCAAATGTTGGATTTGAATCTTTGAGGTTTTTGGTTGTGACTGTCCTTCTCTTTTGTTATGCAGTAATATTAAGATTACATGTTAAAATAACATGTAATCTTTTTCTTTTTAACTTTCACCGTCTGTCAAGCAGATGATCATATAATTCTGTCCATCGCAGTGTGTGACGATACAAACAGCTGTTTGAAATATTTTGGGCATAATGCTACCAACCTGTTTAATCTTGAAAAGAAACACCACGCAAGGCTTTGTCAGATGTAGAGTGAAGGACATATTAACATTGATGTTGTGAGTTTGTTTATATCTCTGCTTTCATTTTGATGATGTACACAGAATATTGTAGTGACAGACTTCATATCCATATCCGAGCTATTCAACACCAAAATGTTTGCTGGGACATAACGTGTTGCTCCTGTATTTGTTGAAAATTACATATCCATTGCAGAGCTGGCTATTGATCTCTGGGTTTTGGCCCAGTTACCACGCTTTTATGCATCTACCCTCCCCGTCTCCTTTCTTAGATTTAGTAGCCTTTAATCTATCATGGCAACGTCTTCTCTGATCTTCAGTCCCTTCTTTTTTTTCATTCCCATCTCTGTTTTCTTCGTCCTCGATCTTATCTCTTCTCATCAGTCTAATTCCTAATTCCTTTTCTCCTGTGTATGGTTGTCACTGCCTTACCCAGAGGGCAGGTATATATTGCAACACGTGACGGAAACAAAGGTTCGCTGCCTCCGTCCTAAATGAGATTATGCTGTCATTTGTTTGGCTGGAAGAAGCCGATTCCATTTCCGTCTTGTTTTGGTTGCTGTTTTTTCTTTTATCCATTTCTTATTAAACTATACCAGAATAAAGGCCTTTCACTCAACTAAAATAGCATTTGTCTGTGGGCATGTGTGTGTGCATATATTTGTGTGTGTGTGTGTGCATATGAAGAATGAGCACAAAGGCTTAGAGGCGATTCTTTGAGATGCTGATAGCAGAACCAGAACGTGAAACACAACATTCATGTTCTCAGCAGGTGGTCTGCATTGTCTCTGTGTTCTCTCATCAGTTGTTCAGGCCCTGATCTCTTTAACATAACCTTAATAATTTATTTGTTTAAATTGAAAATACAGAGTATCAGTGGAAAGCGTAATGTTTTCTGGTATATAATCTGATGAACCACTAAATTAAATTTCCTGATAGCTAGAAATCAGATGCTAGCGGAGCAGTTGTGGTTCACGTCTCTTGGAGATATAATTGTCAGTCAGCCACTGACTGGATGGACAACCCCCCTTAGCAACCTTCAAGCTCTGCCAAAACCACAAAAGTGGATATTAAACAAAGTACTCCATCATATGCAGTTACCAATCATTCATTCCTTTTCAATACCCACTTATTCGTTTTCAGGGTCATGAGGGGGCAGGAGGCTATCCCAGTGTGCAGCAGGAATGCATGCACGAAGTACTGTATAGAGATGTGATACAGTACATACTGGGAAAAAAAAGGGATGCATAGAATCACAACTGTGGGCATTTAACAAGTGCACAGTTTAAAATCTGCATGTGTTCAAGGCTGAGATTCATATCCTGGACCTTCCTGTTGTGAGGCAACAGTGCTAACCTCTGAGCCTGTTACTGTAATACTCGCATTACACAGTGATACTGACACAAATTTTTTGTTTGACAGAAAATGAATGAACAGCAATTTAAACAATCATTATCATTAATTAACGATGTGCCAGATATTTGCTGGTTCCAGCTTCTAACGTGAGAATGCTGCTTTTCTATATTCTTTATCATAAGAAATTGAATTACTTGGAGTTTTGTACTGTTGGATTAACACAAGCAATTTAAGGAGAAGATACTAATAAACTGATTAAATGATTAAGTGATTGATCGCAAATGAAAAAATATACATTAATGGCAGCCCTATAACCATGCAACAAATATTATGATATTTCTTTGGGAAAATGCTGTTAAGTACTGAAATGTCAGTGCCAACATGCTTTATTTTAAATATTTAGAGCAAAATGTTTCCATCTTCTTATTACTCATATTTATCATTACATATTAGAGGCATCACAGCAGCGCACAAGGGGAAGAAAATGCCAAAAGACAAATAACGTAAGGGATAAACAATACAAAGCAAAACAACAATCAGCCAATCAGATTTTATAGGTTTTAATTATTTATTATTTTAGACGTGACAGGATCCATGAATCAGGTCACCCCCACCCCACCCTGCCACCCCACCCCGCTCTCTCTCTCTCTCTCTCTCTCTCTCTCTCTCTCTCTCTCAATTAAATTCAATTCAATATGCTTTATTGGCATGAATGTAACAATGCCAATATTGCCAAAGCGTCAGGTAATAATGAGATTAAAATAATAATAATAATAATACATCAGCCATTCAGCCAATTCATCTCTCTGTCGCTCTCTCTCTCTCTCTCTCCGATGTGCGAGCTCTTAACTGCTGCAGGCCTCATGGCGTTGAGGGAAACTGTATCCCTGCTGGTTAACATGAGGCGCCGCTGTTTGCTCTCAGATTAGACTCTTATGTGTTTGTGTTTACCCCCCTGGCAATGGACAAAAACACACGGCTTTACCTCACCAAACGTGTGATGGTGTGTATGTGTGTGTGAGTGACGGGGATAGAGTGTGTACTCAGCTACTGTAGGTGTAAGGCTCATAACCGCTGGGCTTTCCAGTCAGTCATCCAGTTTTTAGTAAGTATATAAGTGAGTTCAGTAAGTAGCTGCACTGCCAAAAATACCCATCTTAACAAGGCTTTTAGTCTGGTATTGAGTAAAAATGTTTCATTTATTGCCTTACATTGTCTCAGTACTTATTTTGAGCATTGACTCTCAAAGAATGTCAAATTGTGCTGGAACAAAGTGGATCAACCGGGACATTTTCACTGAAAGCTGTACCCAGGTTCCTTTCTTTCAGATCTCTTCAGAGGGGGGTCATTACATTCAGTCATTTTCACATGCAAGAAACCTCCCGACTGTGAATTGATTGTGCGACATTTATCACTGACCACGCATATGTCACCCTTCTCACCTTGGTGACTGTGCAAGAGTTCTACAAACGTAGACAATAGTTCAGGCTTTGTCTCAGCATTTTAATGTTACTTTGGTCCCAATACCACGCAATCCCCCCCCCCCGAAACCAGTCAAGCTTGGATGTGTGGCATGTCATGATCCAGCTGCACCTTCATTCAAGGTCCATATCCATTTAGTAAGGTTTGTAACAGTGCAGGGTTTCACTAGATGAATGTTTAGTGCAGTGGTCTTCATGTGTTCGTTTTAGAGAGATCCATCATATGAAAAACACTACAAACTATGTTTTATTATCTCCATATTAGCAACATAAATAGACCAACAAATGAGGTACTGCTTCCAAACTCAATAACCAAACATATAGAGTTCCATCAGAAAATGACCTTGGGTCTTGAAAACCTCTCTGATTGGCCCACACGTGAAAATACCCTTAGGCAGATTGCATGATTCCTAAAACTCTCCAAGGGCAGACCAGGGCTGACCATGCATGGGAATGAATGAATGAACACAAGGAACCACAAGGTACTATTCATCTCAAAAAGAGATTTTAAGATCCTCGACTAAAAGACTAGAAAGTAGTGTAGAGTCTGTTAACACCTTCCATCATTAATAACTTTCAACTGTCTCCCAGACTCATAATAATGTTCTCTAGCCGGCCAGTTAGCCTCCGTTGCTTAAAGTGTGAGGTTGACCTTACCCAGCCAGCCATTGCAGCACCTGGTGGCTTGGAGATGCTGCTCTGCTGACAGAAGTCCCTACTCCCGCACCAGTGATTTTTCTTCTTGGCTTAGCATGTGTTTGTGTGTCTGTGAGAACCAGCGCTTTGCAGGAAGCCATTAGTGGCTTTAAAAATGCAGAGCTGCTGATGCGAAGCTGTATTTATTGTTTAAGGGCCTTGGCTACAATGGTTTTGGCCAAGGGGCATGCATATAGTATGCTTCTGTCAGTGTGTGTCCATGGGTGTGTATGAACATGTGTGTGTGTGTGTGTGTGTGTTGAACGAATTAGTTTCTCCTGTTTGCAGATGAGGTGTTAATGGAACACATGGTATACTGCTGTCAAAGTGTCATTATTAAAGGTGGCGAGTATTCATTGTCTTCGTCATGTCACTCCTCCGTGGTTTTTAATGGGACATTCTGCTATACGGTTGGTTTTATTTTGAAACTAAGAAGCGGAGTACTCTATCATCCTGATACAGTATTCAGATATTCAGACAAGTGATAAATAGTGCTATTCTCCAGGGCGCTTGAAGGGAGTGTCATTATATTTTCATGTGATGATCTGTCTTGCGATAAACACCTCGCTATCCTCAACTCTGTCCTCAATGAATATAACAAAATTGTGATTGTTGAACAATTAGGGCGATGAGGAACTGAGTTGTTGGCAGTTTAATATCTAGTAAATCCAAATAATAATAGGCCTACTGCTCCAACATGCGGTAGTGTTCTGACAAGGACAAAACCATGAAAGTTGATTGCAACTGCCAATACACGAACCCAGTACTTCCACAGGGCTTGTTTGTTGTACTTCCAAACAGCAGACTGTGCCTTTAAGGCCAGGCCCTCACAGTTTGTTTCGGCCCAGCCAAAACCTTTAATCATGCTGATTGATGAGGTGCATTTCCCTGACTCAAACCTTCCCCAAATACCCTTTCCATTCCAGCCATACATCAGCCATTCAGCCAATTCATCAAGCCTCTGATTGTTTTAAGATATACCTGGCCAGTAAAATATCAATTTCTCTGCACGGCACTGCTTCTCAAACCTTGCCCCGCTTTCAGCACTACAATCACATTCAAACAGTCCTGGCCTGAGAAAAGACCATGCAGGAAAAAGACCAGCAAGCAGGCGGAGCTGGGAAAGATGCAAATATAGGTGTCTCAAAAACGATTGATTGATCTGATGTAATAGGATTACTATGATAATTACTGAATAATGAATTAACACTATGTCTATGTAGAGTTCTTGTGGATTTCTGATGTCTCTGTTCTGAAGAACCATATGATCTGTTAAAAAGACAAAACACCCGGAGAAAAAAAGCACAAACAAAGGCCATTTTTGAAAAAACACACAAAAAAGAAAGTAAAAAAAAAAAAAAAAAAAGGTTGTTCTACGGTACAGCTCAACCAAAGTCAGTGGAGTGATTTAGTGTCCAATGATGGTCCAAATGCTGAGAAAACTAACAGCATGTATACTTCTTCAGCATGTGGAACACACTCAGAAATACACATACATCAGATCCAACTAGCATGGCTATTATGTATCCAAATTAGAATTGCGTGTGTTTGCTTGAGGCGCTCACACAGGCGCTATCCCTAATGTTTACCCTTCCCAAATATTACTCTCTCTCCCTCCCACTCTCCCTCTCTCTCTCATATATCTTCTTTCCTTTTCTCCCTCCACAGTAATTGGGCTTTCTCTTTCCCGTTAGTTTTTGTCCTGCTGGCTAAGTGTTGAGGACTATAATTTTCATGCTTATTAATTTCTTTTTCCCTGAAACAAATACTCCTATGATTTGGGTTCATTATTCTTTCTGTGCCTCTGTGCCATCTCTCCACCTCCCCTCCCTCCTTCTCTGCATCTTTCCTTGCTAGTAGCCCTGACACAGCTCGCTCAGAAACTCATGGAATGGGTCTGACCCTTAAACAAAGTGCTTTACTTGAGTCTTCATTAGTTATTTGGAGGGGGAGTAATGATTACTCCCCCTCCAAACATTGGGATTCATATTAGCAGTCTTTCTCCTTGTACCATTGTTGAGACCAGCTTCCCCTTAAGCTTTTAAATACAGACTTTATTCAGAGCTGTGCGTATGCTTACAAGATGTAAATACTGCAACCTTCAGCCATGTAGAGACTGTAAAAACATGAGGAATTCAGACAATTGGCAGCCTCTATTGCCCTCTATGATGCATTTTATTTGGGATAATATCATGCCTCATGTGGCAAGAAATCGAATAGATTTCTCCTAAAGGGTAAAGCTTTCAGAGTTTCGGGCAACTTCAGATATCTGAGGGAGTGAAAAAAAGGAAGGAGTGAAAATCACTTCCAACTGGTCCATTCTCCTCAGTAAAGATACAAGAGAAAATGTGATCTTAACCTGAAGAAACCTTAAGAATAACACTGGTGTGTGATAGCTGCTACCAAACTCACCAATTTTTGTTCAGTGTATTTCTTTTGTTCAGTGTATTTCTTTTAAAATGACACATATAATGTATACATGTTTAAAAGCTACTTTGTGTCAAGTCATTTTGTCTATCAAAATGTTTTTAGCGTAGAGGCTTTGCTGTGTTGTCATGTTTCTGTTTTTGCACCCAAGACATTCAACGTCAACAGGCCCTGCAGTATGTGTGTGTGTGTATGTTGAAATGTATCATCAGCATGTAGTAGGCTCCTGGCCATTGTGTGGTTGTCTCAGTCTGCCATTGCCCGGTTTGTTTGTGTCCTGCTCATTTGGCTCAGCGTCGTTGGCATACTGATTTATTCAGAGAGCGGGTGGCAATGCCAGTGGAAGCTATGCTATGCTAATGGTGATCTGGCAACAGTGGGGTTGGCGTGGCGAGGTTTACAGCAGCTCTGCCGATGCGTCAGGGATCGCATTAATCTGGCCGAGGCCGGGACAACAGACGACCATCTGGGCACGCTCCACAGCACCAGGCGCCTGTAGCCACAACTTTTGCCACTTGCCACCAACCCACCATTATGCAAACAATAATATGCATGTTTCATGTATAATATGTTATACATGGCCATGGCCACTGTCGGGTTCCAATACACAATTCTCAAAGGATGATTCCTAAAATCAATCAGTCAATGAATGCACATACAATTGTTGCAGATTTCATTCAGCCATTTGTTTCAGAAGGCATAATGGAGATGCTTGAATTGGAATTTAAAGGTGTGAGTGCTCCAAACCAGTAGCCTGCAGAGCATGCACATTCATTTGGGGACACAAATTGTGCGTAACAATTTGTAAGAGTGCAAATTAGTCGTTTGACAAAACAATCCTAATTAAGGGGCCAACTACTAGCTTTACAAGTCCATGTTGGCTTACTGGCCTGGTAAGCATGAAAGTTCATCAAGCCAACATGGACGAGAAGTTCTAAAAGTGCTATGGATTAGATTATAACAGCTACTAAGCTTCCATGTCACCTGACCAAACTCCATCTGCTGATGAAGACCATGTGATGAGGTTGAAAGTTTCGGGAAAAGGTTAGTAGTGGGGATTGTTTTGTCACAACTACAATCCAAGGTTAAGAATAAACTTTCATGCTTTACAAATCACTAATCTGTAGTTACAATTACCAAAAAATATTTGAGCACATGAATAATGTTACTCCAAAACCTGCCAGGCTTTGGACAGACCATTTACCTTTTGATAACCCTGTTGGACATCAAACACAAAACCTTCAAATTCTTTACATAGTGACGTTAAGATATTTATAAGTTAAAGTCATTAAAACCACTTGGTAAAGGTAGGAGAAAGATTAAGGTCATGGTCATGTATCACCACTCTGCTGCTCTCTAGTGTCTACCATTCTTGTACAAACCAGACCAGGCAAAATGGGATTCTGCAGGACACAAAATGCTCTGTGACGCCAAATTGGTCAAATGAAACCAGTAGCCACACTACATTCTTGCATGTGCATGATTTTTTATCTCTGAACTAACAAATTACTCTCCTTCCTATCCGTTTCTGCCTTGTTTTACTTGAGTAACTTCTCTTTCTCCTTCTTTGCCCTGCTCTTAAACTATGAAATGGCATATATACTAAAAATACACCAACACCAAATTTACTAACTGAAGCAAACATTTTCTACAAAAATACTATTAATTCTACTAATCTGAAATATTCTAACTAAACTGCAGAATGTGTTTATTGTATGCTATGAACTGTAAGTATTAGAATTACTTTTAAGCTTTGCTTTCCTTCTTCTTCTACTTATGTAGAATTGTAAGAATTGGCCCTGTAAAGTCTGAAAACTCATACAGCTAGCTTTTTAAGTAACCATCAAGTCCACTAGGAAAATCACAATGTATTTTAGGAAATAAGCAACAGGCATTCAGAATAGCTGCAAGTACAATATTTATGCATTGTGCATTGACATTACCCAGTCATTATGAGCTTTCAGACTAAGCCAGTCCTTCGTCTTTCTTCTTGCTTTTCTTTACACCTTCATTTCCTTTGCATGCATTTTGCCTGCTTTCTTTCCGCCCCGTCTAATCAATAACAAAGCTAACTGCAAGATAGGTTGCTAGGGTTTGTGTGATATTGGTTTGTAAATTCAACTGCTGCACACACACAGACACACAAAAGCAGTTGTTGGCTTTTGACCCCTCAAAATGAAGTTATGCTCATCCAGATCCCTTTGCTCGAGGCTGCTCAGCGGTGAAGAGTTCAACCGCAGGGACATTTTCCCTCTCAAATATGTTTCATTTTACAATCCTGGCTCCCCTAAACTCTTAACAGCTCAATTTGTACTTTAAATTCCACTGAAGTATAAAATATAGGCCTGCTACTATATCAATAAAATTGGATTTGATTGGATGATCAATTTAATTGGTCACAAAGTTGACTTCCTGGACAGAGTGGGATTCACTTTAGTTCAGCTCTGTGGTTCTATCTCAATTACTGTCTTGTACTAACGCTACTGTTGACCTGGCAGGGGTCAAAGGGGCCCGCTGATTGGCTAGAGGTTGGATAGAAGCTGATTGGCCGGACAGGGGAGCAGGGGGCAGATGGACAGATGGGGAGAGGAACAAACAGAGATTACATCCACACCGAGCTATTACTAGGCACCTCACTGAAAACTGCATGTGTAGATATCTGTACAGAACTCTCTGGGACAGTGTTATTTATTGATCAAATCTTTGGCCTCTGCCTGTGTGTGAATGAATGTGTGTCTGCCTGTGTGTGTTCAATGGGGCAGCAGATGGACACGTGTAGCGGCAGGATCAAAGTGTGTGAGTGTGTAACACCTCTGATCACCGCAAACTACATATGTAGGGGAGTGGACCAGTCTCTGTGTGATGATATTTTTAAAATCTTATTTTTCACACTGTCTCAGTCTATTCTATTCATGGTCTGATGTAGTTCTAGGTAAGCCTGGTTCTCAAAGTTCAGTCAGCCTCTCTACAGCCTGCTGAGGAACTCACCATACTATCTGCTGGCACCAAATAAAACCATCGTCAACAAGCAATAAAGAAGACAGAGAGACCGAGGGAGAGAACGATGAAGAGAAAATGTGATTTAAGACTCAACGGGGGTCGTCAGCCCTGCACGACACGAGCCATCTGATTGGTTATCAGCACAGGCCACAAATCTGCCGTCGCCATATTTTTAGAGGTCAGATAGGAGCGTCCTGCTGAGGCACCAGGCAGCCAGCGGGGGGAGGGGAGAACAGCATGAGTGTGTGTTGGAGTGTAAAAGAGATAAATGGTGTGTGTATGCGTTTGAGGGTTGGACCGACAGCAGTTTGGTCAAAATGAGGCTTTTATTACATATGAGATATTGGCCAGCCATGCTTTCTGTGTCTGAAATGGAGGATCCTTCATCCTAAACAGAACCCGCAATGAAACTGAATAATGGCTCACATTTCTAGATTTCATAAAAATTTGTATTGTCATTTTTAACGATTTTAACTGGATAAAGATCATTAATTTGACCTCTTTCTAAAGGTTATATGGTTGACCTGCAGGACAGACACTTACAAGAAAATTATTTTGGAGTTTAATGCGACTGTCTATCTGCAAAGAGAATGTTCAGGTTTGGAGGGTACATATCTGAAATTCATTTTTGAAAGAAAAAAGTTTTTTTTCCTCCTCCTTTCCTCTGCTGAGTGTTTAATTGGGAAGAAAACCTGGTAGGCATGGTCCCCAGATAATATGAGTTTAAGAGCTGTGCTCTTGGAGCTGATTGAGGGCCTTGTCAACTTGCCACAAGTAGTTTACATTTAGAATGACCAGTATTTGTACAGTATCAGTCCTAAAAACAGATCAGTATTCTCATCTACACTGCCAAAACCAGCATTAACCACTTCACTTCACTTAAGCCACTTCAATCCAAACTCAGTGTGCGTTTGTGCTGTGTGTGTGGGAGTGTGTTTGTATGCAGTGTATGTGTTGGGAAAGTGTGAGGGATGAGTTGTTCGTCTTTGACCAGCAGATGGTAAGCGAAGAATGAAGATTAACTGATGTCATGAAAGCATCACTATTCTCACCTTGTTCACTTCTCTCTGTGTTTCTGTCTGCCCCCCCCACCCCCGTCTCATCACTGTTTACCACTTGCCCTCTCAGGCATTTGAGTGATATGGGACTAGACTACTCAATATCTCCTAATTTGACAGTTTTGACACCAAAATCGATCAGAAGTGGAAGTATTTTGTGTGTGCATTTTCAGAAACACAGTGTGGACAATGTGGAATCTGATCCAACTGTTTCATTAAAAACTTTCTGGAGAGAAAGTCAGTATTGATATATACTATTATACTAGTATAATATTGTAAAATAAAGTTATGTAATTGAATGCTTATTAATATACTTAATAAATGTGCAGGCCATCCAATGGCACCCTCCCGCTCCCAGCTCTACCCTGTACTGTTCTCTTCCTGCGCCATACAGCTGCTATTTTCAAAGCTTCCTCTTTTTCTGCCACTGTCTTGCTCTCTTTGCAATCAAGGCGTCTCACTGCTAAATAGTCTATTTTACAGAATACATCTGCCATATTGCCTCCTCGCTTTGTTCTAACACAAATCCCATAATCCTCTCAAAGGTCAGCCTTCTCTGTTTTCCCTGCTCCCGCGCTCACCACTCGCCGTGTATTCATTTGTTTTTCCCGATGGAAATAATATAACAATATGGAGGATAAAAAAGGATGAGGAGGTGGAGGAGAGGGAGGAAGATCCTGTTGTTTGTCTCCATCTCCCTCAAGCATTGCTGTTCTCTCTCGCCCTCTGTTTGTTTTTGTCTCAATTCATTTGAATTCAGTTGGATCATTTAGCGGCATAGAAAGTGTTTTCAAAAGCCAACAATTAGCACTTTGTACATTCTCACTGTACTGACACGATTGGTTTGAAAACATTACATTGTACACAAATCATCAATATCTGTAATAAAAGAAAATATGGTACATGAATAATTCAAAAGCCAGTAAGGGGATATGTGCACATGAGTGTCTGGTAGTATCCAAGTGGATGCCGCCTCACAAGTCTAAAGAGAGCTGAATTCCTGACATCACTTCCTGTTTAGCTGCTCTTCCAAGCAGCAGTAATATTTTGGGCCTCTCGGCGGCAGTGGAACAAACTGTTCCCACCATACTTTTTTACAATTATCAACGTATGAAGTTGTTGTGGCGGACATGATAGCAAGCAGTTGCCTATGTTTACACATCCAGCAGACACAAGGCAACATTAGCATTCATTTGGAGTCATATTTCTGGCTACCTAGGGAATGTAAGTCCAATAATCACTCCCCTTTTAGCTCTGTTTTGGTCTCCACCAACTGCTTAAGTAAATATCTAATGTAAATACTATTTAGCAGCTAAATGCTGCACCAGTGTTCAAAAGTTCATCACCTAGTGCCTAAGTGTGTCTGTCTCTCCGTTTGCTGCTGGGCAGGGAGCGCACAATGGGTCCAACTGAGCTTTTTTTTTTCTCTGCTGCTGCTGGAAACAGGGTTGAGTCGAAACCAGTAAAGTTACAGGCTGTAACATAAAAAAAACCTGCCAAAAGACGCTAAACCTGTAGAGTTGGGTGATAACTCTTGCAAGTTTGTTATTACAAGTGACTCTTCTCACATTACATACAGTCATTTGATCCATTGTTAATATAAGAATATTTATTGGTACTAATTTGTTCGCATACAATATAACAGTTCCCATGAAGATTTACTGGTGCGGCAGAGCATATATTGGCCTGTATGTCATTGTATCTGCTGATTTCTGCCATATCCATGATATTCAGTCTTCTGTCCAACTTTTTAGCTGTAATCTCTGCTCAAGGTAGACACCCTGGTCTGCTATTGTTACAGCCATGTGTGGACTAGCCTCAACCACTCAATTGGCCTTAGTCTGAGCTGAGCTGAGCTTGAGCTTGTTAAAAGCAGCTAAGACCAGAAATGTTAAATATACAATGATATTTTTTAACAGATTTACAATCCCTGTCTGACAGAGGGAGTGAACCACATGACACACTGTTGTAAGTAAGGTTACTTTGTAGGGCTGGATTTGTACGGATTTGTGTTATAACAAATGTCAATGTGATTTTGAATGAGGTCTTCTTGCTTCTGAAACAGAGCCCACTACTTCCAGTTTCACTTAGTGTTAGTTCACTTAGTTTTCTTTCTTTTTTCAGCTCACGTTGTAAAATGACTTTATGCTAAAGTTGTTGAAGTAAAAACACTGTAACACTGGCTAAATTATAGAGGGAGGGAGGAAGAGAGGGGCAATGTCATCGCTGCAGACTCACTGTTTGATTTGCATGTGTAAAATTAATCTGCAGCATATTGCGTCCTGCTGATGCTAATTAAAGAAGTAACCATTAATATCAACCGCTTAATCATCAATATTAATATGCATAATTATTAATAATTCTGTTTCCCCCTCCAACATGACGGCACCGCGGGGCCTCAGCTACTTGTGTTTACACCAACATCTATCTTCATTATACACGCACCTTCTAATAATCAACTCTATCTCCCTCTTCCTCTCTCCATTCTCTCACTCTGCGTGTATCTCTCTTTCTCTTTCACTCGCTGTGCATGGCTGTCATTCGAATGTGAAGTGTCTCCCTTGGTTATTTTTCAGAATGTAAATCATCTCTCAGTGGCTGTCATCAATTTTGGGTATTTTAATTAGCATGGCATTCATTTATGGCTTTAAAGAACTCTCACTACAACAACAATAACAGCAAAAAAGGCTAAATTGTCTGATGTCTATCTATTCTGCCATTTTCCTGTATGTCCAACAATTCAGATTCATATTAAACAAGCAAATAAAGGCAGGTTTCTGCTTAGATTTTCAGAATCTTTAAGGGTTAGTTCACCCAAATTGCAAAATAAAAATTCGGTGTGGAAGCAGAGTTTTTTAGGGGGGTATCGCAAAACCCAGCCAAATAGAACTAAATCTATCTGCATTAGGCTGAATTCACACCAAATCAGGCATTGCGGCGATTAGCCCAGGGTTGTGCGGCGGTGTGGGAGTGTCACTACATGGCCCATTCCATCTTCACAGTTGCTCAGTAGACAGCAGAGTGCTATAATGCTACACGGTACACGGTAAGGTTCTTCTTCCCGTGGGCGTCTTCCGGTGTGATCACTGGCTTACGTGATTGGTGTTGCGTTTCTCCAAAAGTTGATTCTGTTTCAACTTTTCGCCACAGGCATGCTGCGTTTTATTTTGGCATCCCCTGCGGTCCACTGCCGCAGCCTAAACGCACTACCCACATTAAGGTCTGTATCCACTTTTGTCTTCTTAAAAGCTCAGTTTTTCTCTTCGGCAGCTTATAAAAACCTAGTTCTGGGTTTTGTTCTGTTGGTAGTGCATCCCACCACACAGCAGCTTTTAGGCATGTTTCTGTTGTTTGCTAACAGACCGAAGTGACAAGGAGGCGCCTTCACGCAATACAAAGTAAATGGAGAGTAATTCATTGTTTTCCCTTCCGGGTGTGGGCGGGACTTAATTGCGCTTTGTCTCTATGGGAGGACTGGCAACGATTCTTAATCCTTTAACTTACTGCCACTACATCACACCAGACATAGTGCTAATTACAGCTCTAGTTTTGTCAGCTCTAATCAGCAACCAGAAGAACCCCCCCCCCCCGACATGTTAGGTACGTATTAGTGTTCAGTCCAGTCATATCACCTATGTGTTTGTGTGTGGGTGCATTTGTGTATTAGTGGAGAGAACTGGAGTAGAGATCTATAAGCGCTGGCCTTGCAGGTTCATAACTGGCCCCGTGGGAGCCGTGAACTGGTCAGGGCGTTGACAAGTTGTTTGTGTGTGTGTGTGTTTGAGTAAGGTGGTGTGCCCACAGCTCCTCTGATGGAGAAATGAAAGCAGATGAGCATTTCATTTACTGCCCCAGGGAGACCTTTCCACCGTCATACATTTATTGACGCTTGCACTTTAACCGGTGCTGACCCAGCTTATAGCCTGAACCTATCCTGTAACAAGGCTGCATGTAACCCAGGTTATAAACATATACCAACCACTGCCTTCAATCTACACTCTTATTTTACCAGTTTATCCCAGCAAGTCCTCCAACATAAACAGAATAGGCCGTTTGTCAATGACTGCCAAAACGACATATATAGTTGTACCGGACCGTCGCCATCATGGTAACAAAAATAAACACATGGTTAATGTTATGAAACAGTGGCAGTCTGGTTAGGTGAGGCACCAAAACTACTTGGTTGGGTTTAGGAAAAGGTCGTGCTTTGGCTTAAAATAAGTACGTAAGTAAGTTAAAATAAGTCAAGGTTGAGTTTTGGATTCACACGAGACACAAACAGCAGTCTCCTGGGTGAAAGTCCTGTGTTGTTTGACCCATCCACCCCAACCTCCTTCTATGTGGACTTTGTCGCTCTTTATACTACCTCACCTGACTTCCGCCTTTGCTTGCGTCATAATTTATACGGCCACTAGAGGTTGCCGTAAATACAAACGTAAATATGGGTTGTAATAAGCTTCTGCACAGCCGTATTTTTGGGGAGGACAGTCTAAATTTACCAGTTTATGCCCCACCCTGCCGGGTCTGTTGTTATCACAGAATCTTTGGAAAGTTGGACATTTTCAAATGGTGATACTTTTCAGAGAAATACAGTGGAAACCATTGTCAGAAAAAGACACATGAAGATGGGAATCACCAAAATTGTAGTTAAGCCATTTTCTGTTGAAAATAGCCAACTTTTAACAGCACTGTCTGTCCATTTGCCAGTCTGCATGTGACATGTAACTTCATCCCATCGGCAATATTAAAGAGTAACAGATTGTACAAACAACACTGCAGCAACAAGATTTAAATGAAAATGTTCTTTCATTCTTTTTTATTTATTTCCTATTGTATGTTTGTGCTTTGTAGTTTTAGTTTTTGTGAAGTCTATTTGTATGTCCATTTAGGGAACTCAATATAAAGCACATTTACAGGATCCCAAAGCTTAAAAGTCATCTTTAATTTAAAGCCGAGTTGGAAAAATATGGGTTTGCTAATATGTGTAACTGTGGATCTATTTATTTTATTTAGTTTGTAGTCTTAAAACTTAAAGCCAAGAAGAGAAATCACTTTAGGCAAATAATCACATTCTTTGCAATTAGATTATTTAAAATCTAATTATATTGTTTCATTTCCAAAGGACTGACCCAAGTTATAGCCACAGCCTCCTGAGGGCAGCACTGTTGTAACTGAGTTGACAGTATTTAAAACAAATTACTGGTATTGTTGCTGCTCTCCAGTTTAACTTGATTGCCCCTAGGACACAGCTCAAATTCTGACTAACTTATCATCTCAGTGCCTGGTGGCATGGAAGGCCAAGACAAGACTTTTCTGTTGGCAATCAGAGGCGAGCTTGGCAGACTGACCGCAGCTCATCATCACTGCCTTTACCATCCTTTCTCCGTCTTATTACTATACACAAAAGGTGTTAAACAGATTTCGGCTATATGCTGACCTTTCAGATTCTGAATGATTCTTTTTTTCCTTGTTATCTTGCCTCATTGCTTGTTAGTCATATTGTGGGGAAAACTATTTTGTGGGGATTATTTAGTCGGCATTTCTGCTTTATTTTCTTGTTAGTCACATTAGAGAGAGACAGGAAAGGCAGGGGAGAGAGAGAGAGAGGGGATGACATGCAGCAAAGGGCTCGGGCTAGATTCAAACCGGGGCCGCTGCAGTAAGGACTCAGCCTTGATAAATGGTACACACTCTACCAGGTGAGCTACCTGGGCACCGGATTATTTTTTCTTTTTAATCAAAGTAAATAGGTCAGACTGTCTTGACTTTTCATTTGATTAAAGACATACATTAGCCAGTCAGTCATCACAGATGGATGTCCCTAGAATGTGAATGTGTATAATTACTACATTTCACCAGACAGCTTCAGTATCATATGCTGTTACAAGTGCCACTGTGAAAAGGAACAAATATCTGCAGGGAAAGTTACTTACATTTTCACATACATTTAAAGATGTAATTATATTGATGATTAATTCAAAATATTGCGTATAGGTAGCATAAACACACACACACACACACACACACACACACACACACACACAAACAACAGTATATACAGAATCAGTTGTATGACTATATTAAAATAAAACACCTAACTGCATTGAGTGAGGAATAGTCTGCAGGTTTTACAAGATTATGATGAAAAATGTCACCAAAACTTTGCTACAATATTTACTGAACATTAATACCACCACTGCATCACCAGCAGCCACAGCTAATCCAAGCTCAGTCCAGAGCTACCACTGGTTTAACTGCATGTGTCCCAAAGTCACGATCAATTTCATGCACATATCCACAAGAGATATGCCCTTGCCACTGGGCCTAAGTGTAAAAGAAACAAAACCAATCGTGGCAGGTTTACATGCTTTCCATATGCCTTCAGGTCAGGTTGTAAAGCAAGCCATAGGCCCATAGATTTGTATAAAGCTAAATCACACTGTGTGTAAAGATGGTGAGAGAAATTCCGTAGAGAGGCAGGGAGGTAGATATACAGATATGGATAGACAGATATATGAGACTGTGTTCCCTGCAAGTCTACATTCTTTTCTGGCTGATACTTAAGTTTATTTTTAAGTATGTAACCGTGTGTGTGTATGTATATGGGTGTAAATGTGTGTGTGTGTGTGTGTGTGTGTGCAGTTCTGGGCAATAGAACAACATCTGTTATGCCTGAGGGCCAGACAGAGCCTCAGCCAGGGGTCTGTCCCACGCAGCACGCACGCACACACACACACACACACACACACACACTAGCTACCTTTTTTTCAGGTTACTGTCACACCTCTCGCTGTGTGTGTGTGTGTGTGTGTGTGTGTGTGTGTGTGTGTGTGTATATGCCTCTCTCTCTCTCTCCTCTCTTTCTCGCTCTCTCTCAATTTGGGGACTCTGCACACATTGCAGAGCATTTGGGCCAAATAGCCCAAAACACCCACATACACCACACACACACACACACACACACACACACACAGAAGCAGTTTCTATCTTTCTATGTTTGGAATTCACAAATGGCGACTGGTTTTCTGTAGAGCCCCTAGGGCAACCAAACTGTGACTAATTACCAAGCGGGACAGTATATGTGTGTATGTGTGACATTCTGTATACTTGTTTTTTACACTGTCTTAGCCAGGAAAAACCTATGAGGAGGCTATCAGTGAGTGTTGACTTTAACATTAGAAACAGTGGTAAGTCCTGTTTGTAATATGTAAAGTTTTCAAGTTTTCCAACTCAAAATCATTTTGAAAATAAGTGAGGGAGTGTGTGTCTGTGGACACACTCAGGCACGAGTGTATGGAGCCGGAGTGATTCATACTGTTAAAGACATTACAAGTGACACATGGTATTAATCACAGTAATCCAATTCTCTTTATCAGTACCCACTGCTGTGCTTTAATGAGCGATCCACATAGAGAGGCTCTCACATAGACAGGGTGTTGCCTGACGATAACCGACTCGCTAACCGTCTCTCTTAACCACACACGCCTTCTTGTCAACCTCACATCTTAGTCAAGCAACAAACATGCAGGTATTCTTCTTAAATAGCACTTCTATTTTGTATCTGTGTTGAAAATGAATAAAATGTGTTAAATGAAGTGTGAGGTGAGGAGCCACCATCCAAATGCTGGTAGATTCTCCCCCAGGCTGTTATTGTGTAAAAAGCAATTGCCAGTGTGGTGGGTGGCCAGAAATAGTAGATTCTTCATCTGTTTCCTCATGTACCCTCACAATCCTGACCATGAGACAACACATGTTCTACTTTTTTAAGAGAAATGGCATGTTTGTATCTGCAATTTATATTTACGTGTATTTGTATATTTGCCTACCTAACCTACTCACCAGACATAATGCTGATACTGAATCATTCTACAAAAACCTAGATTATATTCAATGACAATGTTTTTGAACATTCCATGCACATTTTTTTAAACGATCCATTTCTACAATATCCTTGCATAGCAATTACATTAAGGTATAGTTAGGGTATAGTTAAGGTTAGGAAGCAATTGTAGTTATGGCAAATAATCCATGGCTATGGTATGGCTAAGGTATGGTTAAGGTTTGGCAACTTAAACACTTGGTTGAGATTGAAAGATCACCATCGCGTTTTTTCTTGCGGCTTTCATCAGCGAATGGAATTCAGTTGCGGTTCAAAGTTTTACGAATAAACTTTCATGCTCATTATGGTTATGGTTTAAGAAAATGGCAACATTTATTGTTGGTCTGTGACAGAACATGCTACACACCCAACTAACACCCCAACCGCCTTGCTAAATGATAAAGGGCACACTACAAACATTGGCACATGAATCTTCCATTGAATTCTTAGGGATACTGGGCTGGCCTTCTGCCTCAGGTGCTAACTTTAGCTTGCTATTGATGAAGTCTACCATGTTCTAGGTGTCTTCAGGCGGATCCAACTCCCTGAAAACCCAACCTAACTCAAGCTAGGTCTTAGGTCCACACTTTCTAAGGTTGGGTCCAACTCAAACTGCTGCAATAAATTGGTCAGGAGTGCATGATGTGTTCAATTTTTGTCTTATTCGTTTGCAGATTTTTCAAACTTTTTTACCTCAACTCAGTCAACCTTCTCTTTTCAGTACAGGGCTTTGCGGCATTGGCACATTAGGAGTCCGATTAAGTCTCCTGGTGCTAGATTTGTGTCAAACTATGGACATACATAACCCCACTTTCCAGAGTTTCATACCAGCTCGAAATCCAACCGGCCACTGGTTATGTGCGCAGCATTTTACTTGATGTTGCTCAATGGCCTTCATGGCCCCCGTGAAATTCCCGCCCTGCACAGGACAACATTTGTGTAAAGTAATCTGTGAAGACCTCTACTGTAGAGATAAATGCAGTTAATCAGGTAGAAGAAGGTGAAATCCATTAGTACACAGATAATTAAATTAGAACTACTGTACTTTGTATGTCAGGGCCAGGTGTAATCTGTATTGTACTTGAAATAATTTCTTTGGCACTGGGGGGAAATTAGCTTAAACTGTGCTATTACTTGACACTGTTCAAAGTAGTCTGGAAGATAAAATAAAGCCAAAAAGGACTGATCTCTTATTAGTAGGTGTCATTGTTACAACCCAGCTCTCTAAGGAAAGGGAAGCAACATAAAACCACATGGATTTGGTAAAATAAAGTTATTTATTGCGAGATTTACAAATGACACAAAACAAAAGAGGCAAACTACAAAGGAAAAAAACAAATAAAACCACGAGAGGACTCAGAGTGTCTGACTAAATCAGAGCTTTAACAATAAACAAAACAAAAAATAAAACCTATCTGACCTTACCTGTCCAAACCAATTGCTCCTAGTGTGTCAATACAATAGATTCTCTATGTATGTCTTCTTTCTTGAAACAAACTATACCTTACTGTGTCCCCAGGTAGCTAAGCAAGCGCCTTGGTTTAACACACAAATTAAGTTCTGTACAGTTAACATCTGTCAAACACAATCACTTCAAGAGGCACAGTGGCGAGCTGTTCACATGAAATCACAGCCGCCCTGGACTGGCCGAGTATATGCAAATTGTCCCAACAAATTGGATCTCCTGGATTGGAGAGCTGGACCGGGTGCAGCTCCAATCAGGACCTTCAGGATGCCTATCAGGAAGTGGGATGGGCATCTGGGACCAATCTCTCTCCGGGGACCACACATCCCACTTGGCATACATACAAAGCACTAAAAAGGGTCACATGGGGCGGGCGCCAGCTGTCATGCATTATGCATTTGAATTTCAAAGTGCTGTGAAAGTCCAGGGCAACCCCCCAACAGAACCCAGTGAGTTTTTTGTGTTATTTTTTGTTGTTGTTTTTTTAAGCGTCAGTATTATAGTCAGCAGTGACAGTGGGAGAGCAGTGGAAGAGGTTTTGGCACTGTGCGGTCTTACTGTGAGAGCTGCAATCACATTCAAGTGATTGTGATTGGCCCGGGTTGAAGGAATTTGATTTAGCTGCTTGAGCCTGGATGTGGAGTGCTTCTCTGATATCATTGGTTTGGAGACCAAGACAGTGAGAAAACAACAGAGATGGCAAGATAAAGAGAAATAAAGATGGTTTGCTGGGCATGTTACTCTCTGGCCTGTTATAATGCATTTCACAGCACCCGCACAATGGTATTCAGTGATCCTTGTGCAGCAGGACACAGCTTCAAAAGCCTTCATAATTAGATTATAATTCCTTAATCTCGCCCTCTTAGATACTGATTATCTGTCTTAAATTGTGACATTGTTTTCCTAGTCCAGGTCCTGGCCCACCTTGGTTCATTGTCTCCCCAGTACAACCAGCAATTAAAAGGATTACATCTCTGTACAGTATGCAATAGGACTAAAATGATCCTGACTGCAGTTGAATATTAAGAAACTCTATCAACATAAACTCCACTTTTTAGATTTGGATTTGAAACAACATGGACTGGTTTTGGTCCTTGTCCTAACCAGGACTACATTTTATTTTGTTCTTGATCTTGACCCTCAATGTACATGGCTGAATTAAGATGTCCAACTGAAATTCACTCATCCCGTTGTTCTCTGTATCAGATGGCTTGTGCAAAGCAAAAAAACAGCAATCACATTTCCTAACAAATATGGAAGCACTAGTTTCCCCATGATTCTTGGGTCTTCATCTTCTTGGGGTATTGTGGTTTGCTGTTAAACTTTGTTGTCATAGGGTCAATTCCCAACTGGCCCAAACAAAACCTCCTCCCTCTGTTTTTGTATTTATTTTTTCTTCTTGTTTCTATCACACTCTCTCTTTTAAAACATGGGATTGTTTCCCCAGGCTGCGGACCTCTGCAACCTTATCTGACCACAGCTATTGATCTCTTACCAAGGGGTGTGTATCTGACTCTGTAGCCTCACCATTTATGAGGCTGATACAGTGTGAGCGGCAGTATCGCAGTGCAATCTCTGCTGTAGCATGATCCCTCTGTGTTTAAATCAATAGTGCTGGGGCGACTGTACAACTGTTGGCACAGTGTTTATTCTACTTGGGGCCACACTGCCACAGTTTTGTCATGGCTGCTGCACTCCACACTCCACCTAGTGGCAAACAACCACTAGAAATATTGGTGAAGGAATTCTATGAGGCAGTAAGGGGAAGTTTCAAAATCAGTATTTATTTCACATACATGCATTTGCGTGTATCATATATACGTGTTTATCTAAAGCTTAATGAAAACTTGTTGCACTCTATTGATAATTGTAGAAAATGAAAAACAAAAAAGGTTCAAATTTGGTCATTTCAGGGGACCAAAGGTATGTGTTTAAGGCTACATTTATAGTGTTAGAGTTGTGAGGGTTGGGGTTAAGGGAGGAGAATGGATGCAAACAGTGGTCTCCCATGTCAAAGTCGCACACCTTACTTCTGTCTTTACAAACAGGACAGCAGTCATTATTTGCACAGTCACTTGAGCTCATTGTAAAGAAAACTATTGAGAATATTCAGTCAAAGTACACACAAGGTCAGTAACGGCAAGGTCAACTATTTTG
The DNA here is from genome assembly GCA_002120245.1 of Maccullochella peelii. Classification (NCBI taxonomy): domain Eukaryota; kingdom Metazoa; phylum Chordata; class Actinopteri; order Centrarchiformes; family Percichthyidae; genus Maccullochella; species Maccullochella peelii. Next base: position 221,551 of record LKNJ01000482.1, on the reverse strand, counting down.
AGATCCACCATGAAACTTTGGGGTCAGTTATGCAGTGTTGAATGAAGACAGCCTTCCATCCTGACAGATGACTTCATAAGTGAGCTGGGTGTTAACATCAAATTATTTGGAAGGTCAGCATGCTCGCTTTGAATTATGTTAAAACTAGTATTTTATGTGCTTATGCAACAATAAATTGCTGTGTCCAAAATACTTAGAATTATGAGTCATTTATGAGTGTTTTATGACAACATAAAACTCTCCTGGGGCTATATAGTAATGTAGGGTGAAGAAAGAAGGGACACAAAAAGTGGACAGAAGTACCATTTTGGGTACAGGGTGAATTGTTTGTTAATGTATTTTAAGCAGGGATGATCCTACAGCCACACACTTGTCTCCCCCACTTACCTCCAAATGTCTCTCCCTATCATCTCGCGTTTGTCAGGCTCTCTTGGTTTATGTATTTGTAAATGCAATTTTGCCTATTCAAATTTAACAGTGAAAGATTGTTTTCATTAGCGTGTGACAATAAATGGGATATTTAAACAGCCGACTGGCTTTTCAATTTCACATCTCGAGTGTCACGGCTAGGTTCCTAACAGTCCTACCCACTAGTAGGAGGAGAGCCAGTGGAATAAGGGAAAGGAAGGCACGACGAAGGGCAAAGGATGGATTCACTAACTGTTAAGGTAATTTAATTTTAGTCAGAGATTCAATTGAAACCTTTGCATTTGAGAAAGACAAGTGTGGCTCCACAGTCGTATAGGGAAATTAGATGTAGCAGTGGATTACACCCTTTTGTTGAGTTTTTTGGTTTGTGGGTTTAATACCACAAGTGTATGTCATCGGAAAACGCTTCTCTTTATAACACTATTCGTCATTCATCTCTTTAGAACTAAAAGCCAAGCCAAAGCAAAGAGAACTATGCTAATTTGAAGCTAGCTGGAGAGATAGCCATACACAGCTATACATATATATAATTCTAGATGTATTTTTTTGCATTTCTCCATTTATAGACCACACTGACTCAGGGGTTCAATGAGAAGAGGTCCAGGCCAGAATAATATTGGTGCAGTGCTTCATTTAGCCATATTTGGAAATGCTCCACCAGATACATTGTCCTTGTCAAGGCAAATTAAGCAATCCACAAGTATTCTTTGGAGTGCAGAAAATCAAATTTGATCTGTCTTTATACCCCTGCCAAGCCAGTTAAGCAGCAGTCTGAGCGTTCTTGTAGTACCGATCACAGTGTTTGTTTATTCTTATTGCAGCCAAGACAGATCAGAGAGTTGGACAAATTCAGTCTGATCTATGTTGTTTTTACCCAGAAGGGGCGAGTTAGTCAGCAATGTGGGTGTTATTGGAGTACAGGAACTAAGCAGGATATTACTTCATTTGTCAGTGATGATAGCAGTGAATGCTTCCTGATTGTCACTTGGAGCTGCTGATGGCCAGTGAATATGTGTCTGATTGCTTTGGATTATCAATTATGTTTCAGTACATTTCCATTGTCATTTCATATCTCTCTATATAACAGTGGGTACAATGGCGGTATATGGCACCTTTAACAGAGTCACTGCACATTTTACTACTTGACTTTTTATATAAATGCTTGGTTCGTTTTGTTTAAAAAAAATCACATTTGTGATCATGGATGGCCCCTGCTGGCAATGCAACATTATTGTTGAGAACTTCATCACCCAGATATCCAGGTGACATACCAACCATTTATTCATTTCAAAATTGCACCACTGACCAACCGCAAACTCTCTTGACAGTACAGACTTTTTAAGACCAAGAGTGTCCAAAATGGAGGAAGCTGTCATATTAGCTGTGTCACAACATCCAACTTTATTCAACTCTGCTCTGCCAGAGTAAAAACTGCTCCACAAAAAAGCTGCAAAAATACATACCCTTGAATTGAGTTGAACTGTTATTGTACTGTCACAGCTATTGTCTAAGAGCACAAGTAGTCACTACATCACCTAGCCTCTAGCACCACCTATTTCATGAGAATGCACAAACGGGGGGGCAGTGAAGGTTAAGAAACAAGCTTATGACAGGAAGGTCACTGGTTCAGTCCCAGACCGGCAGGATAAATCTGGGTGGGGAAAGTTAAAGAACAGAGCTTGCCCTGCCTTCATTACAACCACTGAGGTGCCCTTGAGCAAGGCCCTTAACTCTTGTTCAATGCTCCGAGTGAAGCTTTCCTGTCTAAATAAAAGTTAAAAAAGAATCTTGTTGTGACACTTAAATAGAAAAATAATTGAAAATAAAGGCACTAGTAGGCTTCATATTTATTCATCTGGTCTGCACTACAAGGCTACCAATATGGGTAGTTATCTTATGGTGTTTTCACACATAACTTGTTTGGTTCGGTTAAAACAACTCTGGTGCGTTTGCCCAGTTAGTGCTGTTCGTCTGAGCAGGTGTGAACACAGTAATCGCACTCGGGTGCGGACCAAAACAACCGCACCGAGACCCTTTAGAAGAGGTGGTCTCAGTCGGATCATGTTCCCACCACAAACCAACCACTCCAGAGTTTGTTTGGGACCGGACTGAGACCACCTTCTTTCAAGGGTCTCGGTGTGGTTGTTTTGGTCCACACTAGAGTGCGATTGCTGTGTTCACACCTGCCCAAACGAACCGCATCAAGGGGGAAGACGAACCAGGGTTCGATTCAACCGAACTAAACATGCCTGAATGAGTCCAAGTTTGAATAACAGGAGGTGTTCCTGTTCTTTCAGTTCTGCCAACCCAGGATGAATGCAGCATAAATGCCTCGTTCTTTGTGTTTGCTAGAGGTAAAAGCGGTGAGTTCCAGTTTGACGGCGTGCTCACTTCGAGAAATTTAGGACACACCTGTAATGAATCTTTTCAGTTCCCCACTTACTATAGAAAGGGAATCTCTCTTGAAGTAACCATAGACCTTATGACACCGGAATTTGATTCAAAAGAATTTGGCGAATCTTGTACAGAGGATGGGACACTTTGCGGTTACGCTGGTATGATGAACGTGTTTTTAACAAAAACATCATTTGTATTCATCTATTTGCACTAATGCACCTCATCATGTATGACGGGGCGACAGAGAGAGACAGAACAGCAACAGAACAGGAGTTAGCACACAAGAGTGAAGAATTCATTCAGAATCCCTATAAGGGACATAAACAATCTGTAGTTTCATTTATCACAGCAGCCGGTTGCGTTCAAATGTGCGTGTCTGTCACGAAGCGGGGGGGGGGGCAGAGTCAGAGTGTACAAGTTAAAAATCACACACATTCATTCATCAACTGCACACAAATACAGAGTGACAGACGCCACCATGCATGAGTCATATTGTGAGAGAAAGCAGGAAAGGAAAAAAGATAAGAAGGTCAAGATGCAAAGAAGCTCAATACTGATGAGATATCTGCAGCAACACTTAGAATGGCTGAATGTATAGTCATATGTATGAGAATGAGTAGTTCTTCAAGTGTGACTAAAATACAAAGTATAGCTATCTACTGCATTGCCCTTCCAACAAAGTGCCTTGCCATACCAATGCAAGAAAATATACACTTATAGACTAACCATGCACTAACCATGTACAGGATTTTACCAGAGACTATCATTGTACATATTTAGGGTATGATCCTAGGTTTTCACTTTAATTCAGTTTGTAGCTAAGATTTTTGTTATATTATGTATCATTATTTAGTATGTCAATGACTACAGAGCATCAGAATACAGGGCATCAGTACTGTGTATTCAGGGCTGTACCCAGGACTTCCCTTCCCCCAAAGAATTTTTGATTCTCCGATTTATATTTAATATTTTTCATTTAACTATTCAAAAGTATTTTCTGTAAACTCTATCTTCCTGCTTTCCTCAATTCAACCTCAACTTTAACTTTAGCTTCGTTATCCCCAAAGGGAAAGACAGGCAAAACATAGAATGCACAACACAGGGTACACAAATCATAATAAATATTAAAATATCAAATATCAAATACTCTTCTTTGTCTTTAAGATATTAACTTTTAAGAATGCCAGAATCATCCTTTATAAAGTATAATTGTAGAATGTAAACTCCACAGGTGCGTAAAATCCCTGAAACAATAGCAAAGACAAGCCCTTCCCAATGGTACCTCAGTCTTGAGTATATCTGCGTTTTGGTTAGACGGACTTGAAAGGGCCCACAATAGTTTCCTCTTTGTATCCCCCTCTGTGGGGAGGTCAAAGGTCAGGGTCAGCTACATAGCAGCAGCCCTGGAGCTGATCGGGATTCAGTTTAGAGGATGTGGGGCCCAAACCTCATTTGTGCAGTGGGTAGAAAGCCCACTTGTAACCCCCTTGTCTGCTCTGATGATGTCCTGTGATGTGTGTCTGGAAATATAGACAGATAGAGTGAAGGTGGGACATCGGAAATAAAAAGAAACTAGTTTCCAAAGTTTCCAAAAAAAAACAATTAAAAACTTAACGCACAACACACTACAGTTTCGACAAACTTTTAGTTGTTGTTGCTGTTTGTGTCTTTCGCTCTCTGCCTTTTGATGCATGAGGCAGGTTGTTTGATAGAGACATGACAGCTTCACACAGTTGTGTGTATGTGTGTGTGTGTGTGTGTGTGTGTGTGTGTGTGTGTGTGTATATTGACAGCTCCAGATTGCTGTGAAACGCACAGAGAGAACAGTCTATTCCCTTTTCAGTCTGAAGCACAGGCAACATCCATCACCAGTGACAGAGAGAGGGCGAGGGAAGGAGTGGGGAGTGACATGTGAAGGAGTGATCTTAATTCTGAAGGGACTTTTTGTGTTTAAAGCTTGAATACACATCAGGTTACATTAGAAAGACAAATGTTGGGGTGGAGAGGAGTGCGATGAGATGATACTGGTTCTCTCCTCTTCTCTGCTTTTTTTGTGTTTCTTTTTTTTCTTTCTACCTGACCCCTAAACAACCCCTTAAACACACACACAAACACGCGCACACACCGACATAGAACAAGGCATTTAATTTAGTTTTCAGCTGAGGCCAAGCTGGGGCGGACAGAGTGGAAACACTTATTGCAGCACTCTCTTCTTTCCTTTGTGTGTGTGTGTGTGTGTGTGTGTGTGTGTGTGTCTCACTCTTTCTTTCTTGATCATTTACCCACATCCATCCTCTCTGTTTGCCCTTCTCTTAAAATTGACCATTACCTTTCTTAACTTCCAGGTGCTTTGACTTATCAGTCTTTTTTTATACTCCACTTTCCTTCCTCTGCTTGCTTTTTTACATCACATCCCCCCCTCCTCTTACTTCAGTTCCTCTCCTTTCCCTCCTCCCCTCCATCCCGCCTCTCTTTTTATCTGATTAGAACCAGAGTTATAACTCTTTCCAGCTGATCTATATAGTTGTCTATCCTATTTACAGGGGCATCCATTGGATTATACTGGCCCTTCTGCTTACATCTAGTTAGGCTTATAGGATTGATGGCTCACATGCACGCACGCACACACACACACACACACACACACATAGGCAACACACTCACGCAGAAGCATAAACATGCAGTGTATTTGCACTTGCATATCTACAAGCATACATAGAGATAGAAAACTGTAGAAATTCATGCAAAACATGTGCAGGCACAGACACTTCAGGCAGGCCTCCCCTGCAGCTATATTATCTTCAACAATATAAATATTGGATTGAGACTCAATGTTGAAGGACTGAAGGCTGCAAATTAACTTCATCAGGACTTCCCTTGTAAATACATGTTACTGTTACCACTGGATTTTTTTCTATGCTGCAAACAAACAAGGAATGTGGAGTGTGATTTGGGGGGCATGTTGAACCAGTGAGGAAACTGGGACCAGGATCAATTGAGAGTGTAATAAAGTGACTGTACACATAATTTAGGAATTCAAAAAAAGTGGTTTTTTAATGTCGAGTTGCTGTTCAAAATCCAGTTAGGATATCTTCACATTTTTCAGTGCCTGAGGAATAAACAAAATCTGCACAATCACAGAGTAACAAAGTGAACATTTTTACGGATTTACAGTTAATTCTTCTTGATTAATCAAGTTATTTGCTGGGTGGTGTTACACACTGGGACAGAATTTGGGGGAGATTGCCTTCAGCACACTCTCTGACTTCCCCCGTTAGAAATACTTCTGGCAAAATGAAATGCATTTATATTCCAGAAACGCCATGACTCATGGGAGCTCTGTGATCAGGCACTGTATCACTGTATGTAATTTAATGGCTGTTGTGGCCTTAGCGCATTTCTGTCTTAGCTGTCCTGGAATACTCTGGGTAGATGTTGTTTCCCTTCTAGTGGCCCTCGCTCTGTGGCTGTCACTGCATTTATGAGTTTGTCGCTTGGTGCCAGCCTGCATATCCACTTCGCCACTGTGCCGATCTATAGCTGGAGGAGAGAAGAAGAGGAGAAGGAGGAGTGTGATTCCACTCTAATTTTGTGCTCTTGACTTGAAGAGATCGCTCAGGCAATAATTGCAGGCCCTTTGTTTGGGGTAAATCAGTCTAAATGGAACAGGCCTGGATGATGCTACTCTACTTGACCGACTCTGTTCCTTCCTGCTTCTGATTTCCTCAAGTGACTGTTAAATAGACTTTAAAGAAGAAGACATGCACACCAGCATAATCATACGCATGGACAAAATGTTCTTCTATAAGTACTCAAACAAATTACTGCCACTTTAAAACTGCATAAATGAGTTCCTTTCAAGGAGTAAATGGGGGTTTTTCACAGTTTTAGAAGTATGTTAGACAAGTAAAAACCCAACCACAGACCACCACACAAAAAAAAAATAGTTAAAAAAGTACTGCACACTTAAACAGGATTTTTGTGCTGTGATATGACTAAATGACTAAGTGATATGACTGTACTGTGATGAAACACATCAATGCTGGTGTTAATGTTGACATTTCTTACCAAATTTATAAAAAGGCGAGGCCAACACTGACATAGAGTCAACCGGTTGGGACCTGTCTATGTCATGAAATGTATATAAAAAAAGACTCTAATTTGCATTTTTTAAATTTGCTGGGAGAGAGGGTTCTAGCTGAATCTGAGGGTGGAGTTACTCTTTAATTAACTGTTAATTTAAATGTATGAAATAAGTAGTCATAATTTAAGCAATGGCCTCAAGCCAAATATGTTTAAGCACTGTTTAAATACTAACTTCAGTATCAGTACAAAGTGAATTTTGTTTCCACCAATATCTTTGACCCTATTTTCCACCTGATATTAACATTCAGTCTGTATCTGGATATACCTGGATAATGACATCTGATGATGGGCCTTTGGCGTTACACCTGCTATTCTTGTTATCTTGATTCCGCCTGCATTAGGTAGACAGCACTGGCTTACTCAACACACGTGGCACATCCCAGGTCAAGAGAATTTAAGCTGCTGTATGGGCTCTATTCATTTTTGCTTTGCAGTGAGAGGGCTCCTCTAGATACAGATCACATGTACAGTAAATACCAGGTGTAAATGGGGGGGGTCTTTGTGTGAAAACTGGCAGAAGATTCTACAGTGAGATGCATGAAATACAAAGGCTTGCAGGTTGCAGCAGTGAAGCACCGTCTATTTCCTTTGATGTGTTGCTTGGCATTGGATACAAATACTGAGGATTCAAAGGTTTTATTTATCACATGCTTAAACAAAATGTGTAGTGAAATGCAGGGCGGCATACTCTTGAGGCCTAGCTAAAAGGCTACTGTAATAAAAAAGAATAAAAATTAGAATAAGAGTAAAAGTAAGAATTATAAAAAAATAAAAAAAAACATTAAGGATAAATCAAGGGATAAAAAATAAATATGTTACATAAGTGTGTAGCCCGGCTGTGAATTTTTTCAGTATATAGAAATATAACATGGACATAATATATCACTGTTATATAATGATTAGTTGTAATTAATAAGATCTTCATCCATTTGTCACAACCTGTCTCAAGGCTGGACAAAGGAGGGGAGGCCACATATCAGTTGAACTTGAAATGAGTTTCTTTTACATAACTAAAAGGGAAATTCAACTAAAGACAAGCTAAACACAACAACCAGACCTGGAGAGAGAGAGAGAGAGAGAGAGAGAGAGAGAGAGAGAGAGAGAGAGAGAGAGAGAGAGAGAGTGGCTGACTGTCACCAGCTTATAGATGAGCTGAATCTCTGGGGTGACCTGACTCCACCCAACAGGCTCCTGGAGGGGCCAAGGAGCCCTGCCCAGAGAGTGACATCATGAATGATGGACTACTATTTGCCCTCCAATCACCAATTAAAGCCGAGGTAAGCCTCTCTTTAACCAGCAGAGTAGAGATAACCTTTACATAAACTAATAAGATAGACCTCCCATAACCCACTTCCTGTCGTTGCAGACACATAATTGTTGTGTCTGTGTTGTGAATCTGCGTACTTCTCTATATTGTACCAACTGATATTCTCTCTCTGTCCTCCCTCCCACCATCTCCCAGGTTTAGCTTAGCAGCAGAGCCTCCTATTACGCTGTGTAATTGCGCGTGCTAATTATTTTGCCATTATGATTTCACAGCGTGTTGCTGCTTATCAGTAATGTGTCTGTTTTGCCAAGTTCTTGCTGTACTGTTAGGAAGCAGTGCTGCTTTACTGCCTGCGTGGCAATTTTAATTTTAATTTTTATGTTCAAGGTCCATACTTTATTGGGAATTACAATTGGGAATTTTCCAGAATTTAATGTGTATACTGATACATAATCTGTAATCAAAATGTTGCATATACTTTAGAAAATGTAATCCCTGAAAGGTAAGACAACCTATTGAATGTCAAAAAAAAAAAGAAGTTAAGCATATGTTTTAAACATTTTTTGCAAAAATAGTTATTTGGCATTAGTGAGACACTTTGCAAATCTTGTTACATATAAATACAATAATGGAATGATATTTAATTTAAAGTTAATGCCCACAATTCTCAAATGGAATTAAGTAAAAGTTTAAAAGTAGCAAAAATAAACCTGTAAATGTAATTTTAATCGTGTAGGTGGTCTGATTACTTCATATACTGCTGATGTTTGGTCCTTTTTCTGAGGAGAGAAAAATAAGAAAGGACACACACACACACACACACACACACGTTTCACTCAATAATGAAGAAGAGAGATTAGCCTGAGTTTCCCCTGTGAAGTCCAATTGCACATTAATTTAATTCTGCTGTTAGAAAATATTTGATGAATATGAAAGTTCCTTTGAAGCAGACACATTCCTTTCTCTCACGCCGGAGACTTTAAACTCTGACGGTGCATATTTGATGAGCTCAGTTTATGTTTTTAATATAGAATGTTCACGCCTTAAACTATTAACTCAGCCATCAGATAGATATCATAAAGTCTGAAATGTCTCACACAGTTGAAATACTTAGGTACTGTAAAGCTTAATGATTATACTTGGGAACAATAGTTAATATTAATGTTACCCACAAATTCCATTAGTACCTCATTGCTCTGTTACACTGATAAAACATCCCACGAACATAGGTAGACGTTTGTGTTACCATACCAACTGTTAGAAATGATTGTTGGGAACTGTTCAATCAGATTATTTCCTTCATGTCTCCAGTTGTACTGACGTGATGGCGCTTTGCTTCCATGTCTCCATTGCTTTCCTCACCAAAAATCCAAATAAAAAAACCCCCAAAGTGACACCTGTGGCTTTCACGAGGCTAGATTACCGACCTGGCAATTGCCTTGGGGCGCCAGAATCCTAGGGGCCTCAAAAGACCCCAAGTTCAGTGCATGTTAGTTGATTGCACATAGTTTGATTGACTACAAAATTGTGTAGGAATTTGCAACACTAAGGTATCAAAACAGCCCAGTCTCCCAAGGAATTATATCCACATTGGACGATTCCACACTTCCACACCTTCAAGTCCAGTGCCAGAAAGTTGTTTTCTCTATATGTAACAAGGTAGAACGTAAGGGATGTCAGGGTGTCTGTGAAAATAAAGAAGCTGTCATAGGTTAATTGGGCCATGAGCTGTCTCCAACCGGACATTCTCTGAAGATGTTGGTGTAGGTCGAAACTCAGAGTCAGACGAATTCAACCTAACAATACAGTCACTTTCACGCGGTCAGCTCACTGGCCAGTCCATCTGCCTGCTGACCAGTCACACCATAAAAGCGTTGACCCCTCTGTCAGTCAGTCTGTCTGTAGCTGCCTTGGTTGTGTCCACATGGTGCCTCTCCTGTATGTTGCTGCATTTCCCTCCTACATCTCCCGCTCTCCATTTGTCTGTCTATGTCTCTCCGCCGCCCCAGGTTCACGTTACACCATAACAGGATTCATCTAAGTCAAGGGTTAGATAAAGAGCAGTGGGAGGGACTGAAATAAAAGAGGAGCGTTTTCCCCTTTTCATCTCAGCCTCTCGCTGTCTCTCTGTCTCCGTAAGTGCTTGTAGACCGTGATGGAGCGCTGCGTCTGCGCCGCAGGTCTCTGACCCAGCCAACCACTGCTCTAATCCTGTTTCCTCTTTCACACGCTCTATGATAGACTACTCTGGGGTGCGTTCATGCTCTGAAATAGTCTGTATGAGCTATTTCATGCTAGTTGCGGTATGTTGTCTGCCTGTTTGTCTGCGCCTTCAGTGCCAGCATGTGTGGTGAGATAGTGACTGTGCGGGCGTGTTGGTCAGTGGGTCCAGCAAAATGGATAGTGATGATATATGGGCGACACACACACCCTAGGGGTCGTTGTGGGAGCATGGTGCATTACTGTGATTGAAGCCGATAATGCACCAACAGACTCCGTGCTATGCCCCTTCTAACCCTATCACAACTCAGCTGATGGCCAGCCCCGCCATCTGTGCTTCTTTGATTGGATGGGGGAGTGATTGATGCGCACTTGAAACTATTCCAGTGAGTTATTGTTGCCCGCTGTAGTCTTTAAGACAAGACCCTGTGGCCATTTTTCACCTGCGGACGCCGGTTTGTCGTACTGTCCTGCCTTATCTGGCATTCATTAACTCTTTGATGCAAAGCAGAAATGTAATTACAGTGTTTCTCAGTTGGGGATGGGTGTACGGCATATAGACTTTTCCTCTCTTCTCCCATGAATCCTGACATGTCCCACAATCTTCTAGCAAAACTGACCGCAATATGAATTATAAAAAGTATCTGCAGGTTTCAGAATTTGACTTCTTGGAAGGTTTGTCAGTGCTACATGGAATTGGATTGAAACCAACCAAGTGAAAACAAAAAGGTGGAGAAAAAAAGCAGTGGATATCAGCCTTTTATGAGATTACACACGGCTAATGAAAACTTTGAAACTATGAATGTGCAGAATAAGAATAGAAACACATGCAAACTAAATAACACAGAACTAGGGCTGGGTATCATTGACATTTTTTCTCAATGCTAGTGCTAATATGATTAAATTTTATTGAATTTGGCTTTTTTGATGCTTTACTTAAAGGCATTTTAACTTTTTTTGTTTTCTCACAAAACTATTTTTTTGAAGAAGCCATATCTCTTTAATAGTAAATGCTGTCTAAACTTTGTGGAAGTACGATGCAGTCTAAAATTGGTAAAATTATAATGTAAAGGCCCTGAAATCTTAAGTATTTCTCAATAACTCAAAAAAAAAAAAGTTTAGCTTTTTGTATTATTTATTAGGAGCTTAATAACTCAAACACTCAGCTAATCTGCTTCATCAGGACTGTGTGACTGATTGAGAAAATAACTTTTTTTAAGTATCTTTATGTCCAAAACTGTCCGATCAAAGAATACATCAAGTCAACTATGTAAAATCAGATTAAATATGACAAAGCATTCAATGGCAGCTGCTGGTACTTACTTCAATACTTCAATGCTTGGTGCTACGGACACATTTCAGAGAGTGCCACGAGAGTTATTTAGGTTTGGTACCCGGCCCTACACAGAATGCTATGTGTAGCAAAGCAGATAACTGCTTATTGCACTTCTAATCATGTTCTGACTTTTTGAATAAAAGGGACATGACCTTGGGAACAATTCAACAAAATAATCTTAAGTCAAGGTCAATTGACTCACTTTTTCCTGAGGTTTCAACCACATCTTTGTTAATCTTACATTAAGATTCCATACTATTTTGCCAACATATTTCAGGGCTTATATATTGCAATTATCTGTGACGTTTACATTGTGTCTAGATTCCCTGTAAAGTCATGTTCCCCATTCCAAAAATGCAGTGCAGCCTGTTACAATCACTATTACTGCGCTATTTTTAAACCTGATTTTTGACTGACCACACAGCTGCATTGGCCACTTGAGCAATGCTGTGAAGTCAATATCCAATATCACTCCAACATGGCTATTCCGGATGCTACTTTGGACCACCTTGCTCACTCGTTTCCACTCCTCTTCCATCTATCCCCTCATCTGAGGGACTGCAAATGAAGCGGCAGGGGAGAGAGAGCAGGAGAGGAGGAGGAGGAGGAGGAGGATTCCATATTAAAATTGTGTTTCACGTGATGGAGGCTTTGAATAGCAGCAAGGGGAAGATGTTTAAAAGGAGAAGGACTTCCACAAATCTTACATGGTGATGACAGTGAAATGCACAGCGTGTTCATGTTTACCAACTCAGCAGGGTGTCTGTGATGCTGCTCACGTCCATAATTCTGTCCTTTCAACACTTCATTCAGTCTGTTTACTCCCTCTAACAACAAACGGCCACATAGCTCTTATTTTCCTGCCTGTTTCAAATGAGCCATGCTTCCATTTGTGCTTATGTGTGCATCTCATTGAGCATAATGTGTGTGTGTGTGTGTGTGTGTGTGTATTATTATTTTTCCTTAGCATATGATTGTGCCAGTGTGTGCGTGAGAGTCTGTGTAATACGTACTGCAGAGAATAGTAGAAACATCGCTCCAGTAACTTGCTGCATAATTCTCTGTGCCAGGGGAGACTCGCCTGCTTGCTTCATTTCTATGGAGAGATGTCTCCCAGTGTTTGAAGAGGCTAAAATAGAACAGTACAAAGCATGTTAGGGAAAAAAAAAAAGAAACGAAAATCTGTATTCCCGCCACACACAGACACAGTGCAGCCGGGGAATTGCTGCTAGTCTGTCTGCCTGACTGACTGGACTAATATATTTTTGCAATCCACAACAAAACAAAAAAACAGAAATAATGTGAGGGACTTTTATTTTTGAAGTGGTTGCAGTTGGAGATTTGAGACCCTTTCTACCTCTCCGTGCACAGGGGCAACACTCTTCCATTCTTCATGCTTTGTTGGCAACTGTAGCGGTCTACTGTATCGACTGTATCAGTCCCCAGTCTTTCTATGAGTCCCCAAAAAAGGCAGAAAAACGAATGAAGCCATGCAGCTGTGCAGGCAGCTCAGCAGATAGCTCACTCAGTTAGGATTCGTCCAATATACTGTATAATATTCAATAATTATTCAAAATCCATTTAATGTGGCTATTTAATGTCAAATCTACACACAGTGAAATGAAATTCCTTAAAGCAGGGTTTGGCACTCTGCATCTCTCTGCACTACAGCATATTGTGTCAATGATACAAACATCTCATCTCATATGTTGTTTACTCGAAGTCTTTAGGTAAGGCACATACTGTGGGAAGAAATAAATAATTGACTCTGCAGAACTGCTCTACTTTCATCTTAGCTTTGCAGAACATTATTATGGAATTTCGGGTATTTTGTGGGTAGCATTTGATTTTAGCTCACGCAGTTTGAAAGAACTCTCAGTCTTATATCACTTTATAGAAGAAAAGCACAAGGTATTCTTTTATTTATTATGGAGGTTAAAAAACAGAAAATTTCACTCTCACGTGGAAGGTTCATGTGTACATTTTTACTTTGTCTGTATTTTTAATTGCATTTTTATTTTCAATATAGTGAATGTATTTCGCAACACATGAAAGTATGCCAACATTGAAATGGGATCACTGTCAGTCAGAAGAAGAGTGAAAGGCAGTGTCGTTTTCTTTTCTGTTTCTGGGTGGGGGTCAACGCTGATTGGTTAGTGTATAACCTTTATAGAAATAACAATCTGTATATTCTGTCTTTTCCCCCTTCCTTCCTCAGCGTCTGGTCTTTAACTCCAGATCTCTTTCATCAAGTCGTCTTCCCTCCTTCTTTCTCTCCACATATCCTCTGCGACGCTGCACCACTCCTGCCCCCTCAGCCCCATAACCAGGGCCAGAGGTGATGGCCTGTATACCGTCATCCAATCAGTACATGTCTGAGAGAATTGTGGTTGTGTGGCTTGTGTTGATGTACAGTACAGGATGTTCTGTGCGGTCGAGCTGCAGACAAAACCAGGGAAGCACCACTTATTGAATAGATCATTCAACTACACTCCTCATTGTCCTGCTGCCATACTCAGGAGCAGGTTTATCTGCTCATTTTTCACCATTTACCACATTTTGAAAATGTTGGAGGACATATTGCAAATGCCATCTCTCATTCTGATGCATGTGTAGTCTTGTCTTAATGGAGTAAATATACAAAACTAGAATAATAACCATCTTATACTGTATTGTCTGTGGTTGAAAATAGTTGCTGCAATATTTAAAAACCACATGTGATGTTGCAAATCTTCACAGCTATGATTTTAGCATGGAAAAGGCCCATTTCTAGTAATTTCCTGACTTTTGTGTAACATGACTCTTGTAAGGCAGAATAATTCTCATTGTATTAAGCATGTTATAACCAGCACAATCAAATATGATGCAAAACATAGACTATGATAGAATCTCTACAACCCCGGCTGTCACAGTAAAAAATTGTGATTAATTGTTAAAATATGATGCATAAATGAGCTAAATTATAATCTATATTCAGCATAGCTTCTACAGGTCATAGTTGAACTCAGGGTCTTTTGCTATAAAACCTGAAAATGAACAGGTGGCACTCATCAGGCTGAAACAAGCGACTTACTTTGTTTGGTGAATCCAGCTTGGAACGCTCGCACGAGCAAGCCTCACATACAACAGTGTTGTTGCACGAGGTCCTTTGTGTTGCTTTTTTTGACCAGCACTCGTTGTTTCTGCTTTGACTCATTTATTATGGCTCCCTCCATCTTTTGCCTGCATGAGGCAAAAGATCCTTTAACAAGGGCCAAAGGTGACGGCCTGTACGTCTTTTAACACCCCGCAGTGCAATCAGCACGTGTCAGAGTGAACTGCAGTGTGTAGGTTTAATGTAAAAGTGGAGAGAGTGGAGGGAAGAGTGGCGCAGCTGTGAGGAGGTAAGACTAGTGAAGGACACGATATATGAGAGCCAGAGGGGATATGAAGAGGATGAGTGTTAGGGATGGGATGGGGAGTGGAATGGTTGCCAGGGTTATGGTCAGGGTTGCGACCCCTTATGTCAATCCGCCCATTTGGAGCATATTGCAGAGTAAGAGGATTGGATTTTCATGGAGATGGATTTGATCTGCTGGAAAGCTCTCTCCACCTTCCTTTACCTACTGTACCTCTCACTCAGGTTTTTTTCTTTTCATCTTCCCACTTGTGTTTCCATGTGTGCCTTGTCAGCTGACTGGATTTCTGAAGCCCTCTCCTCACTTCCTTTCCTCCTCCTCTCCCTGTCCTCCGTCCTCCTCTAAACCTTGCTATGAGTGTGTTTATTCGGATCAACACGATCCCTTGTGATATTTTCCAAATGCCAATTTGTCTCTCCTAACTCACACGTAAAAGATCACAGTATGTGTTGTGTGTGTTTCTTTCGTCCTCAGCGCTTTTGTATCTGTCTGTGGGTTTCAGTCAGAGGTGACAGAGAGGCTGTAATGGGGAGAGCTTAGCTGGCTGCCTTTTTTTAAATGTCAAACTGTTCTCTTTCCATCTGCTGCACACAGTGGCTGGTAGAATGTGATTGTACTTTGATGCTCTTCGATGTACTCCACCAAATTAAGCTTTAGACCCCATTTACACTTGGTATTAAAATGTGATGTGGAGCCGGATAATATGTTTGGATGCAGGCTAATGCAATTCTAACTTGTCAAGTGGGTATGTAGCACCCAATAATGTAATAATTTCCTGAAAATGTAACAAAATTTGCACTTTAACTGGTCGAAAATGTAATAAAATCCAATAATGTAATAACTGGACTTAAGTTAAAGAAGTGGTTCTAAAACCTTTGTGGTCAGGCCCCCCTTTAAACTAGAAAATCTGTGATTGGATCATTCCGTTGTAAGTTTCTACTTTTAAACTTAAGTATTAAGGTCAATTTTTTTCTAAATTTCAAATTGGATTTGAAAGCATTTTTGAATGCATACATTTAATAATATCAGAAGAGGCAGAGGAGACACTTCGTTCAATAAGAATCACTGTCGACTCAGTTGAAAAAGAACATTTCATGGAGACTGAATCGACTGTTTTGCCTTCATCGCTCGCTTGTGTAACGTTAGCCATCTTCTGCAGCTTTTATCTTCTGATGGTGTCTCATCTAAGATCCACTCTGGTCTAATGGACCATTCTTGCACAACGACCAATCAGCATGGGTATGATACGGATTTTAGTTTAATGCATCTTTGCCTGATACCAACGTACCACGTGCCATCTTTGTAAATTTTAAAGTCTACATAAAGCCTAGAGTTTACATTTACAAACATCAAATCATCATCCGTTTAAAAAAAAAAGACCCACCTGAAAGGTATTACATAATCTGTAAAAATGTTATTACAATATCAGTCAGGACATTTTATTACATTATTGGTCAAGTTATTACATTATTGGGTTTTATTACATTTTCGATCAGGTTAAGTACACATTTTATTACATTTTCATGAAATTATTACATTACTGGGTGGTACAGGGTATAATATGAATTTGTAGTCCACAATTTCTCTTAGTGGGAACATGCATCAGTGATGCTTGAGTAGTATAAATGCTCACTGTGGCTAAACTGCTTGCCTAGCGCTCCTGCACAGAGCACTGTGTTGGGTTCGCACCGGACAACCTCCATAAAGGATCAGATATCAGCTGAAGTCAGCCGGGAGTAAACAGAAAGCTCTGGTCAAAAGTAAAAATGATGGTAGAACGGTTGTTGTGTAAGCCCGTTTTAGTCGCAGGTTAATCTGAGAAAGTGTGGAGCGCTGGTAAGATATACATCTATTTTAACAACTTACAAACCCACAAACAATGATCAGTACTTGTATTATTTCAAAGTCATCATGTCTTTATGATTCTTATTTTAAGAAACTGAAATCTTACAGAAAGTCTATAATTATTTGGATTAAATCAGATGATGTAATTTATCTTTCATAGGCCAAGCCAGCTGGGGCTCTCACTAAGCAGCCCTAGAGTACTGTGCAAAAAATCCCACAAAGAACTTGTTATTTTGGTATAAGGATTTGGCGTAACCAATTCACTTTGTTTTTTTCATAACCAACAGTACACCAAACCTCAGGTTTCAAAATGAGACACGCTGAGATACTTTCCTTCAGTTACCGTGCTTCCCACTCATGTAGCTACATGAGTCCTCATATGGAAGTACCAAGAGGAATCAGTGCTGAGGTCACGGTAAGCGCCTTGCCAAAAGGCACCTCATTCGCTGGTGCGTCTCCCACCAAGTTTCCCAGCTGTTCCAAGGAGTTCAATTGGTGATCCAAGCAGCATACCGCTGCTTCTTGAGGCTATTGCCCACCCACGTTCCAGAAATGATATTATGACGAAGGTTTTTTTTGCTTTTTTTTAAACTCTGCATTTGGTTTTGTATTTGTATCACGGAAAGAAAAGGAAAAGAGGAAAACAATACAGCAGTGACTGATTATGGGATTGAAACGGGAGGCAAAATAAAAAATGAAGGATCTTTAGGATGTCAAACAAACGACAGAAACATACTAATCAGACAAAGGAACACATGCTAAATGTCAATCAATCTTTAATTCATGTAATTTCTGCCTCCTCTGTGTTGATTATGCAGCACACCTGCTTTGTTGTGCCCCCTGTGTATGCGTGTGTGTGTGTGTGTGTGTGTGTGTGTAAGCAGCATCTTGAACCAGGGTCCTTAGTAATCTTATCCTGCTGGCTTCCTGCCTTGGTTTACATGCTGACGGTAAGTGTGTGTGTGTGTGTGTGTGTGAGGATACCAGGTTAGTATGTCACTCAATGGGGGGGTTCTGGTAAAAGCTGACTTTTTGTGACACCCCACATTGCACCGACGGCACTGCTTGCTGTGTCCAAGTATGTTTGTGTGTGTGTGTGTGTGTGTGTGTGTGTGTGTGTGTGTGAGGTGTGTGAGCGAGAGAGAGATCCAGCCAAATCCCATCCACCCCAGCGCGAGTCACAGTGGAAATAGCCTCTCACCGTTAAACGAGCCCATCCTTCAGAGGTAGAGCTTTGCTCTGCATAATGTCTCCACCGTAGGGGCCACACACACACACACACACACACACACACACACACACAGGTTCGCACAGACTCAGGAGAGTTTCAGATCATTAATCTCTGTAGCGCCCACCCCCTTAACCCCCACCTCTGCTCTACTGTCCTCACTCCCTGTGGCAAAGTCATGACTGTCTTCCTTGACCAACACACACTCCCTGAGCTCCCAAAGTGTGTGTGTAGGCCTATACTCCGGTTTGTGTGGATTCCTCTGCGCGCCTGCAGGCCAGGCATGTGTGTGTAATTGCACAGTACATGCCAACGTGTGCGTGCTGTAAATTTGTTGTGTGTTGCATGTAGTGGCGAGAGAGGAACAGAAAACACACATTGCAAAGACGCAGAGAGTGTGTGACATGGGAAAGGAAATAGCATGTATCCTTATTTGACTGCCAGTAACAGGACTGCACCCCAGCCAACGGAATGGAGCTCTCTCTGGAGGATGCTGTCCTCCTTTTTATCCCCCCCCCCAAAAAAAAATTCACTAAACCACATGCTGGCACACAATAAACTGCCTCTACATTGGTGTCAAGAACTGCCAATTGTTGCTGAATGGTAGCTCGAAACAGATTGGGATTTTGCTTTAATTGCTTTAGCAGCTTATAGCCTCTAAGACATTACAAGACACTGCAATCACATTAAACAGAATGCTCAAAGCAAAATAGAATTAGTGACCAGTGAGTTTTATCAGACATTAGTGTGGTGTAGAAATGCACTTTATCATTATACGTTCA
Source organism: Maccullochella peelii (assembly GCA_002120245.1). NCBI lineage: Eukaryota > Metazoa > Chordata > Actinopteri > Centrarchiformes > Percichthyidae > Maccullochella > Maccullochella peelii. The sequence goes on along the minus strand of LKNJ01000482.1, from coordinate 202,503 downwards.
TTAGAGGTATAATACACACTGTGGAAATAAATATTAGCAAAAAAGCTGAAGTAGTGTACATGAGGCATAATTAGGCATTTGAACTCTATTATACTAGTATTGTGAATTCATTGTAATACTATATGAATTGCAAATATGCAGTTCTTTATATGATATTGTATTAAAAGTGATTTATTTTTATGTCAGTCTGCTGATTACATTGGATCAAAAGTTTTGGAGGAGATGGGTTTGGTTTCAGAAGTGAGGGGCCAGGAATTCAACTTTTTCTTTTGCATCATTTAATTTTCTGACCAGTTTTGCAAGTCACCCCCCTCAAAAAACAAACCAAAACAAACAAAAAAAAATATACATATATATATGTGTGTGAATGCAGTTACATACTTTTATAATAACATAGCAAATAACATGTAATGGTTGCCTACCATAATAATGGCAGTTAGAAGATTTATAATTGCTATGTGCATTGCTGTATTATAAATGCACTGCTCCTATTTAAAATCACGTTTGGTTTTATTAATCAAGACTTGATAGTCTTAGAATTTTACTAAAAATATCTCTGGTTTCCACTGTTTTATCTTTGATTGATATGCATATGAATATGATAAACATGGTAAGGTAATTACATTAGTTGTATTCAACTCTGGAAGTCTGCATGTCTTTCTGCTTAGGCTACATAGAGACCCAAAAGGCTGCCTATCAGGAGCCTGACAGACAAAACACAAGGCAAAAAATGTCCTCAAGCACTACTGCTTTTGTTTGTTTCCCCCCCCCCCTTTTTTTGTGGTATTGCTTTGTGATAGTTGACAGTGTGCTGACAGGAAATGTGGGACGCATGCAACAAGCATGTCCCTGGCTGGAATTACACAGAGGACATGATATTCATCTTAACTAATAGGCTGGGGTGCCCTGAGCTTCTGGTTGTAAGTGCACGGTAATAATTGAAGGCTACGCAGATGAGTGTATTCTTATCAGCATCTGTCTTCTCTTATCAGACATTATCTTATTTTGGCAGTTAAACAGCCAAATGGACACTGTTTAGAGAGATTTTAGTGAGTAAATCGAATTGAAACACTGGGAAGGAGACAAAAATAGGATTTTGACATTTGAGTCCATAGAAGAAATTAGACCCTGGATAAGAGCTTCACCTTATTTCAGGCTACAGTGATGAGGTATTTTTCAAGCTGCTCCCACAGTTATGTAATACACAGATGGCATTAGATTTACCTCGACATACTGTTCCCATGTTGCACCTCTGCCTATCTCCAGCCTGCCCTACTCAGTCTCCCTCTCTTTGGATAACGCTGGCACGAGGGCCTCCACCAAGACTGACACATGACAAAACATGGTGGTTCCTCACCCGTGGCCAAGTGCAGACCTGTCAGGACCTACTCTAATAGATCTCTTTCCCAGGGAAAGAACATCCCATGATACAAGTGCCCATATCCACACAAAACCAGCTAGTCTCCCTTCAAACTGAAGATACTGCAGCTTCTTTTAACTGTCATTCACTGGAAAGTTGACTGAGCTCCAATACCTTATATTCACTGACCAGTACTGCTGCTGTTGGCCCAAAAGCAGCTCCACTGTCACAAAAGAGTTTCCCTCAGTGAAAAGGCCTTGTGACTGTAGGTTTTTAGTTAGGGTAGGGTGTTAATGAGGTTTATTCCCAATTCTCCCCCTTAATCCTCACCATTGCTTTAGTGTCACTCTTGGTTTGGAGCAATCTCGGAACCCATCGGCTGTCGTCTGACAACGATTCAGCCTCTGTGGGCAACGGCCAATGTTTCAGGGCTTCTGGTGTAGCCAGCGGATATCTGGATAACGGATATCCGGGCCAAGACTTCCTCTTCCGTGCACCGGTCATTGTTTAGAGTCCATTTAGCAATCTTGGAACCCATTGGCTAAATGGATTAATATCTCAAAAAAGCTAATATTCTCTAGGGTTCCAAGAAGATAAAAAGCTAAATCGTCGGCCAATGCGATCTGTTCCACATGGACTGTTTACCTACTTGCAACGCTCAAGCCCGTTCAAACGTGATTGGTCAATACTACTTGGACTACAAACGGACTAAAAACAGAAACCAGAACGCTTCTGCTCTCTACTGTTCATTTTTATTCTTAAGCTAATTGTATGGTGTTATGGACAACACTGATCCCAAGGATCAGGTCACTCTTGCTAGAGATCCCTCCCGCTAGAGATTACATTAGCTCTTACTGATGCAACATGTTCAAAGACACAACCGCTGAACAATACACAACACCATTACACCACATGTGAAATCTAAGACGATATGGTTTATATAAATAAATTAGATAAAAATTGCGTGACAAAATTAACTCATAGGTCCACTAACTAGACTAGAAGCATTCAGTTTCATCTCAATGACATCAGCATGTGACCTAAGTATGAAACTTCAGGTGGTGGTATATAGAAGGGGAGATTGTAACCCGTCTGTTTGTAAAAATGGTCTCTGGCATTGGATGTTCCCAGTCAATAAATTGTATAAAATGTAAAGATGAACAATACATGTCGGAAAACTGATACAAGACCCATAGATATAGCTACATCAATACATAAATCCGATCCAGACTTTGAGTACAATTCATCAAAAATTAATACAGCTGTCAAAAAACAATGTTTTTATTTTTATTTTTTAAATTTAGATATTAAAACAAATACACTTTTAAGGATGAAGGAATCTCCCGCATCAGCCAAGTCGAAGTTAAAACCAGTCCCTCAATGGACAGGACAACTGAGGCACGATCTGGAATTATGATCGTAAGAGCGTTCTTAATAAGGTGCAGCAACAAAAAAGCTTCTCTCATCAGATCCTAATACAATTTTATTCATTAGCAACATTATGTATTGTTTTCAGATCGTGGACCATGTGCATATGCACCAAGTTATTTGAGAGGGATAGATGCAAACCCCTACTAACGTTCCATAGAAAAATAAGTATCCACAGGAATATGTTTATTTATTTACTTGTGTAAATAATCAAGGTAAAAATGGCAATACTGCAACCAAGGAGGAAGTTGTGTTTCCATATGTGGTTTTTTGAGTAATCCTGTGAGTTACATCTATTTCAAGCATATGCAAATCACATGCAATCAAATGTAAATCCAAGGAAATATGTACAGTATACAGAATGTACTACATGTATAGATTCCCTTTTAGAATGTGAAAACGGTGGTAGATAACAAGATAAATTGTTCTGGTTCAGAGCTATTAGAGCTACTGTGGGACAATAAAAAGTCTATTGCACCACCATGTCCTCCCTGTTCAGTGTGTATTGAGGAGCCCCACATTTTACACCTTGTAGTTGTGTAATTACAAATCCATTAAACAATTACAGTACATATCCATGTAGTATAATTGAATATGACAGTTCAGATAAAGAGAGAGCCAATACACAGAGGCACATTGTCTTAACGTAATCCCTGTACTGTGGGGGCAGAAGCCCTTATTCTTCATCCCATGACACTATCAGCCTGCAGCCACGGCGGCAAATCCAGCTGTTGTTGGATGAAGACAAGGAATTACTTCCTGTGTCAGATTAGGGTTATCGTAGCAGGGCTGAGAGTTATTATTATTGTGACTGATATAGGCGCTCTCTCTCTCTCTCTCTCTCTCGCTCTCTCACTCACACATACATTACAGAGGAGGAGATAGAGTATTTACAGGGTTATCAACCCATTATAATGTTGGATAATCTGCACTCCGGGGTAGTTAGCTGGCAGCTAGATTCTTCATGGGGAATTTGGCCTACATAAAAACTACAACAAGTAAATCCACGGTCACATTGTGGGGAGACGTGCTGCGTATTGTTGTGTCATAGAATAAAAGAAATGTTAGTCAAGAGGTGATCGTTCAAGGCTATTCCGAAGTGTATTTCTACAGGCTAAAGAGAGGCTGGGGGGGAGGCAGGACGGGAGATAACATAGAAGCAAATAGGAGAGAAAATGACTTATAACACTGATTGTTTGGCAGTTGAACAAATAAGACACAGATGGAGGAGGAAGAAGAAGAGAGGATAAAAGGGGAAGAGAAACAAACTGGAGGAAAAAATCCTTTGCAGTGATGACAGAACATAAAATAAAAACATGTGCATGAATGTGCCTAGTGTCTGTCTGGGATTGTTGTTAAGACAATGCCACCACATAAAACCTTTATTCACTACAAGCCAGATATTTCCCTCAGGAGGAGTAGAGACAAAAAACAGAGCTAAAAGAGAGTGAATTTTGGACTTGTGTTTATCAGGTGGCCAGAAACACGACTCCAAATGAATGCTAATGTTGCTCCGTAGCTGCAGTTCGCCATATCAGCTTAAAAAGGTGATGATATGTCAATGTTGTGTTCAAAACTTGTTTCTGCTGCCCCCAAGCGGCAAAAAAACCCAGTTATTGTAGGTTTAAATCTTTAAAGTCGGTGGCCTTATGAAATTTAAATATTATTGTACTTTGATATAACTTTGATAAAACAGCCAAAAATGCAAGATACATATTTTGACAAAACAGGCTCCACTCAAGGTCCACTTACTTGCTTGTTCTCGAGCTTTCAACCGTATACAGTGCCTACAGTTCCACAAAAACTGAGCAAACTTTGTCTGCTGATGATGACTTCTACGGTCAAGAAAGGACACTGTCAAGCTCAAGATACATATCATGTGGGTAATTAGAGTGAATGAGATAAATATTTTTTTTATTTCATTTTGGGGGTTTCTATGTGGAAATGATTCATATTTCCTGGTTTCTACATTTTTCAAAAATATGGATTTCAGCATTATTTTAATTCATGAATGTTCTTGTTTCTTGATTTGTTTACTTAGGGTCCAAAAGATCCATGCTGTTGACCTCTTTGTGACATATTTAGCAATAGTGCCTAAAATACTAGAAATTTCCCTTGCTACTGTTAATTCAGACACACAATATATACAGTATATTGTTTCATTTTTTATGGGGGGACCTTAATAATTTCACATCATTGTTTTTATTCATTTATATGTATTAGATTCCCTTGTTGGGTTAATTTCCGTCCACAAGATACACATCATTTCCCGGTTTTAGTTAATTAATTTGCACAAGATACACATCAAGTCTCTTGTTTAGGTTAATTTAAGGGCAGAAGATACAAATCGGGCTGTGATTAATTTGCTAAAGGTACACAAGATACACATCATTCCCTTGTTTTGGTTAATTGATGTGCAAATTGTAGTGCAAAAGAGATTTTATTAGTTATTTTGAATGAAGGATATTGTTTAATTGGAGTGAGAAAAGGTTATTTCATTAGTAGATGTTATTAACCTATGTACTTATTTAAGTGGAAGTGAGTCATATTGTTGCTTCTAATTCAGGTAAACTCTCACTGGTTATGTTTCATTTCAGTGCATGAGGCTTGTTACCTGATTTGGTTCATATGTGTGCACATATATGACGCGTGTAGCTGGTAATACGCATGAGGGTACGTGTTTGTGTAAGCCATCTGGGGTAATGGATGATTACTGTATATGTACGTCAGTGCACAGAGTTCTGTGAGTAAGCAGAGTGCAGAAGGACACAGTGGTTTATTTTAGGTGCCAGGATGTCCCAGCGGGTGTCTCTCGAAGGTCAGGATCCACAGCTTAGGACACAAAGACAGAGGGATATTGACCGTGCTAGAGAGATGACAGGTCTAGAGGCCACACAAGCAATGTGAGACATGTGGATGGAACTTGAACCTTGAGCCGAGGTTATAAATTCTGGTTCCAAGCAATATGGGACCAGTGCAAAAGAAGAACATGGGTGAAGATGAAATGATGAGGTGAAGGTGAAGAAATAAAAATATGAGAAGAAGGGTCAGAGTTGGATTAACGTGGAAGTATCAGTCCGATTACCAACTGGGCTGTGATGAGGTTATCCATGCCTGTGGATCAGGGAAAAACATGTAACTCCATCCAGTTGCAATTAAATAAATCTCAATTGTGTTATGCTAACAATGAGTTGTGGCTTCCTTGAATCATAGTGTGCATGTTGATTTTGTTCCCCCTGTGGATTTATTTCATTGTGGTAGCCTCATATTTCAACAGGTTGGTGGAACTGTTTTACTTTTTATGCAAGTTTAAAATTATCAATGCCATCATTACTTTACAATTCAATTAATAAAGCCTATAATAAAGTGAGGATTACCAACAGGGCAGGGTAGCAACTGGCCTGGGGACCCACACCTCCATGGGCTCTCAAAGTTTAGGTTTCACTGCATGTGAATTAGCCTTTGGTTGTTTGATTGATTGAAGAATTGTTACGGGTTTTGAACCACTAAAGAACAATATTAACCGAGGCGGGTCCTGCATTATTACCTATCTTTAGTTTAATCAAAATTACCACAAACTAACTGACGAAACCGACGGCAGGGCCATTAATTCAACTTTATCAAATTTTACTCAGCTTCTGGTCTGTGTCATGTCATCAACAACACATAGTCTGTTAGTTCCTCACATGCACACAAGTGTCCCTGTTATGAGTCTTACCCTGGTTTTAATGGGTATGAAAGATACTGTATGGCCGTCTGATTGGGTTAGGGTTAGTCACCCTAAGTCACACCCTGAAGTCACAGGGTCGACGGTAGCCAGTGGGGAACTGCCAGGGTTGGGAGATACGGAAGATACTGTAAGAAGCCTGATCATTTATGTCCCTGTATGATTCTAACACTATCAAGGTTTTCTTCTCAACATCCCAGAAAATCTCTGTCCTTCCTGTACTGCCTAGCAACAATTTATGATAATATCTATCTCAATTTTATTTTTGACCATTTTCTTCCTACATTATACAGCATTACTCACTTAGCCTACATTAAGCCTGCATTAATTTGTACTGCAATTTATATATGTTTACAGCTGCATAGCTCTTATAGATTAAGGAATCATAAACATCCTTAACAGCTTTCTGTAGATGGACACTATTCTATAATATTTTGTATAGTGTCCCATGTGTTGATCTTTTGTAGCAGGAAGGTCTGGATGGAATATAGAAACCTCTCTCCAATGTTAGCATTAACAAAATGCTGAGGTTTTCAACCAATAGCAGCACTGTACTGAGATGTGGATCACCTATAAAATAATCAAGACTCCAAAACGGCCGGTTTTGAAATCCAAAGCACAAATGTAGCACAAACATGAGACCAACGCAGAGACACAATGAAATGCACACATCAGTGTCACATCTGAAAAAAAATCTTCCTCCTCTTTGGCACCCTTCCAGCTGGCGGCTCCGTAGGTGGCCACCGGTTTCACCTGTGCATAAAAATGTCCCCGGCCAGGGCCCAGGTTGTATTATTCTGGCACAGGTGTACTTCTTGGTTTCTGGGTGTATAATCAAGCTGCTTTGCACAGTCTAGCGTGTGCACTCTACGGGAACTTGGAGGTGACAGTGCATGAAGGAGGATCAATAGGGGCCCAACAGCAAATTTGCCTTAGTGTATGTATATGACCCTAGAAGGTTCATGTGGCCCTGCCTACACCAAGAACGTTTTGATCAGTTGGACTGATCAAATGTGCACAGTAAATCATGATTTGATGATTGGTGCCTTCCGTGATACTTAGGGTGGATTGAACATGCAAAATGAACAAGGGGTCTTAACTCTCACCTGGATTTCGCTGGTTAGTCTGTTCACTCTTCAACAGCAAGAGCTCTCAAGGTCTGGCAGGCAAAGTGCACATCCAACTTCTGTGGTAATAGGTGGCACATCTATGGAAGTGAATTATAAAAGAACGTTACAGCTGCACATCTGGATATAAAAATGTCTCAAGCTCCATCTGAAAATTACCTGTGAAATGATGTCTTGACTAATCTATGTGTAGGCATTAGCCTGCTGCGTGCCTTTTGTGCAGCGCAGCCTTTGCTGTATTTTCTGTTCTTACTATAATGGTTGGCAAGCAGATTTATATTCTCACAGCAGTTGAAATTCACATCGTTCCCTTCATGGTTCTCCAACTCTGTTTTCTGAAAAATCAGCCCATGCTCACCCGTGTCTCTTCGATCGCTCACATCGCCGTGTCTTTTTAAAAACAATGCAAATAACTTGTAGAGTCGTTGCTGCCGATGCTGCTATCAGTGTAGTCCAACAGCTGAAACAGCTTGTTGTCAAATCAATAATAATTACACGATGAAAGGCCTTTTCCACTAATGATTTTACACAGCAGAGCTATATTAGAGGAGTCAGGGCAATAAACATTGCTCTTTTGACTATAGAGAGGAAAAAGTGGATAGGGATGAAGCTGCAGTGGAAATAAAGGGCAACAATGTGGGGATTTACTTGAGGAAAGAGTGATGGAAGACGGCCTTCAATCACTTTGCTTTGACTGCATTTCTGTGGAAGATAAGATGTCTTTTAAGGCATTTAAACAGTATCAGAAGCACTCTCTAAGCACATATTGAGTGCACGATACTCTCCAGACATCATGCAGTATGCTCTGACGCAAGCAGTGAAAATAATGGGTTAACACAATTATCAGAAGACAACGTATTAGCATGATTCGATTAGATAAGATTAGATTAGATTAATCTTTAATGATCCCCATGGTGAAACAGGGCCGTTACAGCATCAAACAATAACAGCAGACAGCAAATAAGAATATAGCAAGGGAACAAGACCAGAGCACATCAAGGCGATGTAACATTCATGGTGTGGAACAGCTGCAGCAGAATTAATTAAATTATTAAACGCAAAGAAAGGAGATGTGAAGTGCAGATTTGACAAGGTGATTGGCTTTTCTCTTTGCGGGTGAAAGTGGCTTTCTTTTGGACGCCGTCAAAAAGTCAATTTCCTTTTCTAATATTTGAAATAATGACTCCGGGTTGAATTATTAACATCTCCTATGGGCTCTGAAAAGGCGGAGGAAAAGGGCGGAGGTCTTGTGAGCGAGATACGTAAGGATAGACTCAAAGAGAGAGAGAAAAAGGGAGAGGTGAAAAGGAAACAGAGGTACCACAAGATTCATTTAGATTCAAAGCGTCGGGATTCTCTTTACCACACACACGCGCACACACACACACACACACACACACACATACTCACGCAGTATGACTCATGCATTGGAAAACTGCACAAAACAATTGAAGACCTGTGCTGCATATAGCCGTGATACACACGCACACACACACTGTTTGGTCAGATGATTGGTCAGTATGTCATGTCTGAGGTGTGTTATTGATATTTTATGTGGTCCCCCACACACGATAACAATGTCATGGGCAAATACAGTGTAAGAAATCACATTAGTCTGGCCTACAGACTCTCACACCATTTGTTCCTCTGGCTACTTATTAGATAGTTTGAAATCTCCCTTTTTTTTTTTTTATCTCTCTCTCTGTCACTGTCTATCTGTTTCTGTATTTTATTTTCTCTGTGAGAAATATTGCTTTTATCCGCCTAATATTGCCCTTTTATTAAAATTCAGATTTCATCCTGGTCCCCGCCAATAAGACGGAGGCGAGTGTTTGCTCAGCAGCTTGGAGGGTACCAGTCTGTAAAATCTGCAGTAAAAGCTGCCTCACCCCGGCTTAAGGAGCTGCTAACCCACCTAAAACAATTTCATTTGTCATGGTGTCAGTGGAGAGTTTCACTGCTCCGTGATGGTGTGTAAGTGCTGTTTCAGAAGGCTTTTTCACCCCGGGCCGGTGAGTGCTAAAATACCTGTGGTTGGAGAATCTGTTAAATCAACTAGTGGAGAAGAGCGTTCACACACACACACGCATTTATCAGGTGGAAAGTTTGGTCTTCAGTATCTATTTAGTACAAACCTAAATTTCATGCATGTGTTGTATGACCATCAGCTGGTTATGTGATGTAACACCAGTGTTGAGTAATGCTTTATGTGAGTACTTTTTTCAGTAATGAGTATTTTAAGGGATTATTACAATTTCTTGAAATGTAGTACCTCTATTACAGTTACTAATCTCAGTAATGTTCACTTTGGAGGCTTGGAGTCATCCTGGTTAATTGAAAAAAAAGTCCATGGTGACATGAGACAGGACAGTCTATCTCTAGTAGTCTTAACTTAAACACACACACAGATTGCTGCCTCTGCTGTCAGAGTCGTGAGCTTTGTACGAGTGCCATACACCCCGACTTGCTTATATTAGTCACTGGGAAGCCTACACTCAGGAGTGATGTAATGTGTTCAATCACTGGAACTTTGGAGTTGCTGGAAGACACCTTTGACAGAACTGGGCTGAGTAATGGAAAGTAATGTAACTAATAACTTCTGCTGCCAATTAATTAGTTAAGGAAATGCAATTACTTTCCCAATGAGTAGCCTACTGTACATGGTTACATTTTCCGTGTAACATTGTGGTACAGTGGTACAATAGTTCATATCTAAAGATTTAAAAACTATCATAGAATATTATCTGTTGGCAGCTTTAGTAAATCAACATCACATCTCAGAGTCTCCCTCCTACTTCCCCACAGAACTGGTCTGAGCTTGTGCTTCTCATTATTACCGCAGTGACCCCTTACAAAATCTATTTTGTATGCTGTAGGATTTTTGTATTCAGAATTGATGTGATATAGCTGAAGCTCAATGGGCTGTTTGTGTCTTGTCTTGTTTCTGGCAACAAGATGAACCCCACCTCAGGTAGTGAGAGGGCAGCCAGTCGTACACGGCAAATCAGAGATTTAATCAAAAAGCATTCTCACTCAGGAATAATATCAGGTGCTTTTCATTGCTGAAAACATTGAGAAGCACTGACTGAATAGAGAAGTGAGTGATGCAATACGTTGGTGGCATTCGGTTTAATCATGCGCTAATTGCTGTTTTATGCAAATTATGATGCAGTATGTGCTCAAGATTTATTGCTTTGCTTGCTTCATAACCATTCCTCAAAATACACTGTGTATGTTTTATAATTAATCATTATTACTATTTCCCCAAAATGCAATCACTGCGCTGTTGTTAATAATGAAAGTAGGCTACTGGTAATAATGATTAAATATGGTTTTATTAAACCAATTAAATCACATTAGTCGTTTTTGTAACTCATGGAGCTTGAGTTAGCTTCTCCTGACTCTCCAGCTGGCCCGGCACTTTTTGTATCCCCAAGGCCTGTTTTCTGTATCTGGTGGTGGTGGGGGGGGGTTCACCTCAGGATGGCCCTGGGGCCAACCCATCCAGGAAGAGCTAACAGTGTAACGGAGCTAAACACATCCTCCAGCATCGCCCACAGCCCCGAAGTCAGCAGGAGACACAGCGGGAGTGTGTTGATCACAAACTAAATGCCTCCCCCCGGTACGATACCTGCTGAGAAAGGCTTAAGCTTCGGGTGCCAGGAAAAGACAAAATCAACATCATTTAAGATGCAGAAGCAAATCGTCAAGCTTGAGGGGTCATTAGATTTTGTGTAAAGAGATTCTGTGTCAAAGAGGCAATTTCGAGGCATTTCCTCTGGGATAAGGTAGCGGGTAAACCAGCAGAAACGCCCATCTAAAGTTTACCCATCTGTTTAGATCTTCATACAATAATGCCTTGAACACTTCTGATGTAAACAGTTCTGAAAATCTAACAATTTTTTGTCCTTTTTTGTGGTGGGACAATGTCTGACATTGTCCCACCACAAAAAGACAGATGATCAACTGTTTGACCCAGAAAAAGATGTTATTGTCCAGATTGCTATGACATTTGGTATATATATTCATGTTCTACTAAGACTGAACTCTGATGTTTTTGGTGACCCACTGACCTTAGCACAAGCATCACCAACAGGCCAAAATCTTCTCTCGTGCATGTCAAATCTTAACATTTGCCGAGCGCATTCCTTGCTGCTCAGAAGGTTAGCAGCATCTAAAAAGATGGATCTATGGTAAATGCATGAAAATAATAAAGCATGAAATAATGATAATAATAAACATGTTTCATGGTACATTGCCATGAAAAGTGGAAATATATATTTGAGTGTATAGAAAAGAAATGAAAAAAGAAACCATCCCATCCTGAAGCTTAAGCAGCATTTTTGACCTGTTTTCATATTTACTCTGAATCTTTTAGTCACAAATTTCAGTGACATATTGTACGCATTTTAAACACCCTAGTGTACAATGTTGTGATGACTAAGGAGTAGGAATATGTGTATGTGTTTGTGTATGTGAGGGTAAGGAGTAATGTGGTGGGAGGTGGGCAAGCCGAGCTCCACATGTTTGCAGCAAGAGCATCTCTTCTCGGGAGCGCTGTGCACGCACAGCTCCTCATCGGCCCTCAGGGTGACTTTTACCCCTGAACACTCTAACGTTTGAGGAGAAACTGGTCGACAACAATTTAGTTTCATGCATCACTGACCTCCTATTGTGCATTCTGGATGACTGCCATGGTATATACATGGATGAATGGAGGGATAGATGGATGGATAAGCAGTTCTTAAGATGCAGCAGCACGAAGGAAGAAGAAAAAAATGATACAGTCAGTAGCATTTTTCTGTATGGACATGCATAATAATAATAATAATAATAATAATAATAAACTTTATTTATTTATTTTTCTACACAAAGTTCTGCTAAAAAGTCCTCCACATGGTTGAACTAGGATTAAAACATTTCAGGACTGCAATGAGGCAAATTAAATCAGAAAATTAAAAATAATACAATATAAAATGGAATAAAATACCCAATGATAGGATATAAATAATACTGATAATAAGACAGATGAGACATGCTGGAAATAAAACACTGTGCTAGCATTAATGAAAAGCTTTTTATGATGTTGTGCATTCTGCAGCCTCAGATCCTCTGGCAGGAAGTTACAAAGCTGAAGGGCCTCAACTGCAAAAGCCCGGTCACCTTTAAGGCCTTTACAAACCAGGGACGTAACAAATAAATGACACGAAAATGCGAAATGCTCGCCTGCGAATATTTACTCTGCTCCATCAAAAAGTAAACTAATCTTCACACTATCCTGCATCCGGCGGTGCTGCTCCACACGTTGTCCTTGAGTTTGTTGTCTTTATAATGTTTGTGTCCTTTGTCATATAATACAGGCTGATGAGAAACATCACAAAATCCATTTCGCTCAACGTGATTGGTTGATGCCTTCGGAAAAATGACCTTGTTCCGGAAAAAAATTACGTTGCTTTTTCGCCACGTAATATTTGCTTTCTGTGAAAAATATATTGACATGCAAATTAATCACACGAAAAAAAATGCCTCGGGTGTGTAAAGGCCTTTAGTCTTCAGCTGGAATTTAGGAACAGCTAGCAGATCCGTGCCTGAGCCCCTCAGTACCTCAGTAAAGTCAAACTGAAACTTGGATGTGTCATATTGGGATTGGACATATCTGTGGAAACAGCATCTATAAGCTGCAGGGTTGGCGTTTCCCATTTCAGTGGTTGACTGATATCTGAGGGCCAGCATTGTAAGGAAACACACTGTCAACTTCCATGGTGCGCTACATGTTGGAGCATGTCATGTTTAGCCTACGAACATTAATACAAGGCATTTTCCCTCCTTTTTCAATTAGCACACATAGCATTAGCTGTTCACTTATAGCGTTTTAAGCCTCTCTCACTGTACCATTCAACATTTGGGAGGAGCCATCCTGCTGTTACATTTGTATTTCGAATGGAGAGGGGCAGATAGCAAGCTAGTCTAATTAGCTGTACTCAGAAAGTGAAAGCTAGCTTGCTAACGTTAGCACTGATTCCCACTTGTTACTTTTTGTTCATATTATTTCAACACCTGGTGAGTGAGTGCCACAGTCAAGCACACTCAGTGTTGTGTTCACCCCACATTATAGAAAGGAGAGGCTATAGCTAGCGTTAGCCGTCTCTCTTTCATGGCTGCAGTAAGTGACGGCAAAAGACCAGACTGTCAAAACTCTGTGAAGCTGAGGTAGTTTCTCCTTAAACACCATGATTCGAATCACGACATGGAGTGTCGTACTGAGTCAAGGAATAGTGTAGTGAGTGCTCAAATCAGAAGCTAACAACGTGGTTATAATTATGACAAATTGAGTAAGTCAAAACAAAGATATTTCCTAGAAAAATATATTTTTCATTTCAGTTTGACTTTTGAACTGAAACTGAAATTGTTCAAATAAATTCATGGTTGTTAATCAATATAAAGCTGAAAAAAAGTGTGTTTGAAAGAAAGTTCTAATTGTTTTTCAGGGTTTCTTTATGTGAAATTGCTCACAAAATAGAGATGGGGAAAGACTACAAATTACCAACTATTTTCTTTAGAAGCAGCATGCCACATTTGATGGTTAGCTTTATGAATAATCCTTTTAAAAACATACCGAATAAACCATTTTGAGGAACTTGCTCTATTTGTCACCCTGACACACAAAACACATAATTAAATTTTTCATAACCACACCATTCTTGTCTGCAGAGCTTTATCCCAAGAGAGGCCAGCTAACTGCATTCTGAGAGGAATAATGCTTTGACTTACATAACACACACACAACACACACAGACAAACACTCGTGGTCGTTGTATGAGCGAGTGGACCCAAATGTGCGTTTACCGACATCAGTCCGTCTGCCCAAGAGCACTTGTATGCAATTGTGCAATTAAAATGCCCGTCGTTATTGTTGTTATCGTGCAGAAGGAGCAGAGAATGAATGGGCAGATTTGGGTTTTATGGTGCGCCACTTAATGTGGCAGCAGACACGAGTTGCTGGAAGCGGAAATCAGTGTTGTGTATGTGTGTGTTTGTGTGTGATGACAGGCCAGACATCAGTGTAATGGACGCTGTGTTGATTGAAAGGCCCAGTAGAGGAGTTTGGGGACTAATAACTATTATGAAATTGATAACCTTGGCAGATGTCGGCACCTGCCACTGTTTTCCATAAAACAAGAGAAAAGCAACATCATTTAATTATGCCCCAAATATGAACCCACTTCATTTTATTCTGCCATTTCCACTCTGCTGTAACAATAGCAAAACAGGGGAGGAGGGAGTATAATGACTGAGAGTAGCAGGCTTAGCTCATTGATTTGAATAGATGGATCTGATGCAAATCCTGGTCAGTTTAGGTGACAGAAAACACTCTATACTCCTTCAGCAGCTACAGGAAGTGCCCTGACGCAAGGCAGCAAACCTTTTTGGTAGCCTAGCCCATTCGTTATTCTTGAAGATGTACATTTTTAAAAACAGGTCACAAATATACAGTTTTATTTTTTTTTAAAAGGCTCCGTAATTTCCTAAAATAGCTGGTCACTGTAGTTTTTAGCAAACGTTACTCAGACAGGAGGAAATTGGGCATTTGCTGGGTACTATTTTCAGCAGCGGATTAATACACATTTGGCGGCCTAGTGAGTATTTCCAGCAGCAGGACATTGTATGTGGGACTGAGTCAAAATAAACACTGGCCATGAAGGAACATGTCACCCAGTGCAATGGTGTGGCTCACTGATGTGTTTTTAGTAGTTTTTGGACGTCACAAAACTGTGGCACAGAGGAATAACATCACATCACTGTAATAAAGGGTTTGTTATGGTGTCAAATCTGTTATGGAGTTGTTTTGACCAGTTAAGAATAAATGTCGGTGCATTGTTTTATGTAATTTACAGTGACAGACAAATTGAATGAAGCACCAAATGAAGTAATTTCTCTTCTTTTTCTCTTGTTTTCTTAAATTTTATTTCTCTTGTTTTTAAGTGTTTTATTCTCTAGTTTACTAAACAATGTCACTTCCACTTCCTCGCTTGTTCTGAGTCCTTCGGTCTTGATTGGCAGATGGAGTTGCTCAGTTTGGATGGAACTGCATATGTTCAAACCTGGAACACAAGTCTCTTTTCTTACGTTCCCCATTGCCAGTTTCATTTTCTTCTACTTTAAAGTCAATTATTCATGAAATTGTTTGACAAAACCCTGAAATATTCTGTTGTACAGATGATAAACAATTAGACTAGATGTTTAATTTAGTAATTTATTACATTTATTGTCAGCATTTATGTTTGTAAATCTGGTATCTAAATGTAAGTTATGTAAATTGGTACTCTTTAGTTGTGGACTCTTTGTAACATTTGAAAATGCATGCATTGCATTCTAAATCTGGTTCACACACACACACACACACACACACACACACACACACACACACACCTGTCTGTGTATGGAGAATAGCAGAAGATAAGAAGGCCCTATAAAAGATGGAGGCATACAGAGAGAGACAGCAGGAGAAACATTAGGAGAGAGGCAGGTGAGTGAGAAAACACAGAGAGATCTCCCTCATACTTTATATGCTAATTGAGGTGATGCTCCAACACGCTGTAAGCATCCTGAGCACAGCAGTCAAACAATGACCTCAATGTGATCGTGAAGTGTAACACTGTTGGTAGCTGATGCCAGGAGAGCAGCTGCAGCCAGAACTAGTCTGCAAAGTATCAAAATCATCCTGTGCACTGTGTGCCGGGCATGCTGGACATTTCCTCATTTTCTCTATTTATTTGTTTGTCTTATTTACATTGAACTCATGAACATCAAATTTCCACTGATGGGCCTGTGCCAGCTGGATCAAAAGTAAAATATGAATTATGCTGGAAGCTGGAATTGCTTAGGATTCAGTTCACATGTCCAGTTATCTTCACTCTATAAATTAATCACAGCAACGTCAATGTATGCTTTATTGGATTTTCCACTATCTATTTTAAGGTTCTTGATAACACTGCTTTATTTACTGATTAGCAACTGCATTGTTTGTATAATCAACCAATAGGGGGAACCAAAAACACAAAAAGTGCAGGGATTGGTGGATGGATGGATGGAGTAGTGCAGTGTCCTGGGGCTGTCTTGTCAATATGCTTGTATTTATTCTATACAATGTGGTATCAGCAAGATATTTCACATCCAACAAACATGAAATATTAATATATAAAAGCTGTTAAATAATGTTAAAATAATATTAAACCTACAGTCCAGCTTTCTGAGAAATGATGCACAGATAAACCAACAAACGAATAAAAAAACCCTACTGCATTCAATTTGTTTCAGCTTGTTTTACAATTGACAATTGATGTTTCTTCAGGGTATTCAATATACTTGAAAGGAAAAGAAAGGAAACTCTTTTCAAGCTGAAGGATTGCTTAAATCCATATCCACATCTAAGGAATCTGTCCAAAGTTTTGTTTTGGACGCGCAGAGCTGGTTCCCCACCAAACCCCCTGCAAAAACGGTTTCAAATAATGAATAGATCCAACTGATGAGGTGAAGATGAAGGAGTCAAAGGGAAGATGAAGTCAGCAGCAAATTAAGCAGCATTTTTATCAAAAAGTGTAACACATAGGTCAATTGATTTACTGTATGATATGATAGACAGGGTGCATAAGCAATAAATATGAGCTTGAGTAGCATTACTCATTACTTTACTAAAACTGCAGACTCTGGACTAAAGGCAGTATTGTATGATGTACAATTTTAGTGAATATGAGCAGACAGCTGACACACTGCAGCAGTGTCCTAGGTATCCCTAACTTTGTCTAGATGCTTCTGCCTAATTCTCTCAACACGTTTGGAATACTAGCAGTTTCAGTTATTCATTGGTGATGTATCTCATGCAATGAAAAACACACCTCACCGTCTTCAGCACTAAGTACGACTTCACATTCCAAGAAGGTACAAAAAAATAAAAAAATGTCACTGTTTGGTTGTGTTTTGTCCCATGACTTTCCAACAACATACAGTACCTACTGCTTTTAAATGCCGTGTTTTTTAACAGACAATAACATGTTTCACTACAAGGCTCAGGAAGTATATCCTTTATCCCTTCATGTAGTGTATCAACAATATAAGAAGAATATACTGCTGTGGATTTTGTCATTATTTACTTACTTATTTATTTGTTCATGTACAGCCACTGCTGTTTTCATCTTTTTGCTCTTTCTGGGACATGATGTAACCGAGCAAGTGAGTAAAATGTGTTAACTAACACACACTATTTCAAGGAAAGGTCTTAAACTTTGATATGTGTGAGTATATGTGGGTGCGTTACTGTGTGAGAATATGTAGGTGTGCCAAAGCCACAGTTGTCACAATAGCCTAATTGTTCTTTTGATTGACTAATACCCATCTGGGAAAGCCATGTGGACACAAAAGCTTTAATTAAATTAGCTTAGTTTTACAAGTAAATTAGGGTTTACACGTTAGGGTAGCTGCTCCTGTGGATGCCTCTGCCCTCCAAAAACTCTGCTTTTGTGAAAACAGGACTAATAAGCCAAACTGGAGGATGCTGGCCAGGCAGGGACACTCAGTGCTTACTGCAATGACCCACATGCCACAGCTGTTTACCACTCTGTGAATGTGCTTATATGTGCTTCATGCTGTGAAACCAAACACAAACAGAATTTATAATGTGTTTCTTTTGTTTAAAAGAGTACAATTTGTTTTTCTTCCAATCCATCCCAGTATGGTTTTTGAATAAACAAATCAGATGAGCATAAGGCCACTGAATGGAGAGAGGGGGAAAATGGAGATGGAGAGGCAGAAAAGAAAGTGTGAGTCAGGCAGGACGGGTGTGTGAGTGGAATCCTTAGCGCCAACGGGCTAATTTATCATCGCCCCCATTGCTATGGGAACCAGCATTCTGGGCAAATCATGGGATGCTGGAGTAGTGTTTTTTTCCTCCTCATTTTCCTTCTTTTTTTCCCCCCAGCCCGGTTGGAGGGACTTGTGAGTTTATGTCTGCATTAGAGAGGGAAGGAGAAGAAGAGGTCTGGGAAAAGCTTTGCTTTAATAAGTAATTTAGTCAAGCATTTAGTGGCTTCAAATCCAGCTTTTATATGGTAAGTGAGGAAAAGAAATCAGGCATTGAAATGAGATAATTCCACTTGGTTCCAATGCAAATCAGCTTGCCTCTGGATCTTCCTTGAGGACTTTGTAGAGTGACATGCCTCAGGTTGCTTCACCCTATTGGCACATGCTTTGCTTTCATACAGAAAACGATTTTTCTGAAAAACAGTTTCTTAACTAAATTATCAATTTTTCAAATGAAAGCATTTTTTATTTTATTTTTTTGCAGATGGATAATGAAGAGGATAACTTTGGCAAACATAGTAACCTCTCACATGTAATTTCTTTCACTCACTACAGCTACATTATGATGATGATTATTAAAAGGTATGAAGTCAAATATCCTGCCTAAAGGTATATTTTACAGGGTTCAAGGTCAGTGGTACTTGACTCCTAACTGTTACACAAAGGGCTTCAGTATCCTTGTACACATCAGATGTGAGTGGAGAGTGTGAATGAGTCTAAGGATCTAACTGTCAATCTGTCAATTAGAATTAGGACCATGTGTTTATGTGTGTCTATTGATGGATATGCATATACAGTTTATGCAGTATACTATATATTTGACTGACATTTTATAACAATTGGATATTATGTGAGACTCTCCTCCCAGGAAAAACAGCACCATTTGTCGTCTGTGCAAATGCCTTCATGCAACCTATATTTACAATGAACTGACAAAGCCCCACAAATGGTCAATATTGGTTTCTTTTAAGAAACTGTGCTCCCCAAAATGACCCATATTTACGTTTATTGTTAAGCGGCGACCTATAAAGAGCACGTATGGAGGACAACACAGGACTTTCCCCCAGGGGACCACTGTTCGTGTCCTGTATGAAACCAAAAGTCAACGTTGACTTATTTGAACCCAAACCATGATCTTTTCCTAAACCTAACCAAGTAGTTTTGGTGCCTAAGCCTAACCAAACTCACAACATTTGATAATGGATATGACTTGTATCAACATTGTGTAGCAGCCAACTATCCTCAGACGGTCGCAGGGGGCAACCCAGCTGACATTGGGCGAGAGGCGGGGTACACCCCCTGATACATAGAGGCAGACAAACAAACATTTACACACTCACAGTCACACCTAGAGAGTTGATCATCATTAACAGAAGCCCACCATCGTCTGTAAGTGGAGGGCATTGGGTGCATGGGCTACATTTGACTACTAGAAGCAAACAAGCCAGCATGTACAGTGTTCGGTATGTGTGGAGAGAGAGAGCAGATAGAAAAGTAAATGTGGATTTCAGAGATAAAATTTCCAAAATGTACAAACGAAATAACTATTTTAGAAGATAGTTTGTAGTAATTTTGGGGCCAAGGAAAACGTTGAAAGAATTCAAATGGATAATAGTGGCATGTTGACTCGGGGGCTTTGTGTGTGTGTGTGTGTGTGTGTGTGTGTGTGTGTGTGTGTGCGCGCGCGCCTGTCCAGGAATCAAGCCCCCAATTGTTTTAATATTTTAGATTTGTGACAATTATAAAGTCATTGGGCATTTCCATTTCCTGCACAGCATGTCATGCATTGATGCTTTCCAGCATGACTTTGTTGCCATGACAACTGCTGTAACTAACAACTCCTATAGTTAAGTATAGATTACACTCTTGGAAGCGTCAGGGCATATGCTTAATAGTGATAGTGGTGAAAAAAAGAGAGAGGGAAAGCCACTATGTGATCCGCAGGCGGTGATAAAGTATAAGCAAGACACATTCAAGTCATGTGTTTTTTAGACAATCAGTCGTGTATGCAAAGTCTCCTCAGCGCATTACAAGTCTCTACTGGCTGTGCGTGGGCAGTCCACATTTAACACCCAGGTTTGAAAGACAGAGAATGGCTGCTTGAAAGTCCATTCAGTGGTGCTGTAAGTGGGTGAGTGAATGAGGTAGTTTTGATTCATGTCATTGTTTTCAGGTGTGTTGCTTTCATCTTTAGGCACTCCACAACCCGCTGACTTATTGCAAGAGAGGAGTTAACAGCAAAATTGAACACATTTTGAAGCTGATAGCTACTTATCTTGACAGCATACCAATTTAGTAAAACAACTGACAACAGATGACTGCTATTGCATGTCACTATTGTTGTCTGGTGCCTAAGACAAATTTCCATTACAGGCCATGTAGTGGACGATGCATTTATCCTATCTTATCTTTTACAGAGGATGTTTTATCGCCAGACCAATATTAGTCTAGGACCTCTCAGTTCATTTTCGATTTCCATGGTGCATTATGAACGGTTGCAGACCAAAATGCCTCTGGACGCAATTGGATAGACCTGCAACCAATCAGAGCAATGAAACGTCTGACGTAGTGCTGAGCGAATCTTGTAGGAAGTACGGCAAACAGATCTTTCTTATCAACAAAAGCTTTAAGTGCAGTTGTTTGTTCTTCTTTTAGAGAAACTATACCATCCAGTTAGTTTAATGCTGACACGATAGCAGATTCAGAACGTTCCACATCTTGGTTGTTTACGAAAATGCCGCAACGGCGCTCCTTCTGAACAGTAATCGTATCAAACCCGCCCCATATTAGGTAAACGGTTGTGATTGGCCCGACCCGGAAATCTGTCTGAATGGGAGGGGGACCAGACGCATCTGCCAGAGCAAATAAAACAGGAGCTCGCAGATTCGTCTGGTTCCCAGGCTAGATATTTTAACTAGTGTGCCAATCAAATGGGATTATACCAAAAGTGAGATTCACAATGTAATGAAATTAATAAGAGCATTTTTTTTGTATATGTATTAACTAAGGAAAATCTCATTGTAATTCAGATGTCTTTTTCTATTTAATTGTGTTGAGATTGTCACGTCAAAACAATCAGCTGCTCTCTCCCGAGACCTGCAATATGGTGGCCCAACACCAAAGGCATATTATGAACTCGATGATTTACACCACGGCCTAATAAAGTGGCTCCCGACCTGGAGTCGCAAGATAAATCGGGTTGGTCGTGAGATGATTAACAACACAGGGAAGCAGATACACTGCAAAACAAATCGACCTACGGGTACAAATAAAGGAACCTGAACCTGAACATAGAACATGCTGTATTTCTGCTGCACAAAATAATGTTTTCTAGAATTTTTTCTAAAGTTTTCCTTGTTCCTTGTTATTAAATAGTTTGACCTCTAAACACATTTGAACTAAAACATCAAAACAGGAAAACATCACATTAGTTCTAACTGGTCACATTTGGTACACATAGAACTACTGATAAGAGGTTGCAAGTACTGGTTTGAGAAACAGTGGTCAAGAGCACTTTCTGTCAACAAATAAAAAATGGGTTAGCTGGGTCGATGGGTATTTAATGTTTATCCTTAAGTTCTGCACTGTGCCCCTCTTAAATACTTTAGAGTTTTATTTTTAACTTTCCAAACATCAGTGCAGGAAATGTCTTTGACCGGGCTGTGCTCAGCTCACCTCTTCTTTGCATGAGGATGTTTTCTTGTTTTGATTTTCAATGAGAAGGATTATGAAAAAGCATCCAGCTGCGTTGCCTTTTTCTACCCTCCTCCCCTCAAATTATGGTAGGAAGGAGGAAAACATGTTTACTATGCTTTCTCATTCTCTCCCCCTCTCCCTCTCGCACCGCAAGTTGACAGCGCATCATAAATCCATCTCAGCCTGGAGGAAGAGCATCTCAAGGCTGCCGCTTCTCTCCTACAAAAAAAAAGTCTCATTCTTTAAAAAAAAAAAAAATCAAACTCCAGAGCTCCTGTGGGGAGGGAGGAGGAGGAGGAGGAGAGGGGGGGGGGAAGGAGGAGCAGGAGCAGAGAGAGGAGAAGAAGGAGAAGAAGCGAGGAGGCTCAAAGAGAATTATTCATCCTCTGTTTGAAGAGCAAGTTTGTCTAAATGAGGCTTTGGCGAGCTGCTATAGCAACATACAGATACTCAGTTGCGGTTTGAAGTGTTAGCCTTTAGGATACACACACATACACAGGTCCCCTCACATGTGTACCTACACACACAAAACACTTTTTGACTTTTTTAGGATGATGGACACTTCAGGGGCCGCAGACAAGGTGGGAATGAGGCTCCCAAACACTCCCAATTACAGTAAATTATATACATAGTATAGTATACAGCATATAGTATATGTGTGCACGTGTGTGCATGGTACATTTTAATATGTGGCTGATTGTATTTGTCCAGTCATGCTGTGCTGAAACAATGTTTCACTCGCCTTTCGCTGTGCTCATTTAATCCCTAAATTGGCTGATTACCAGGGCCAAGACGTGTCCACGCATTCTGATGCCCTCACAGACGACTCCGAGTTGGAGCAAGACGGGCTCGCATTGAGTGTGCCTGGCCCAAGGGCGCGATGATATTGCCAGTGGCACAACTTTAGAGGAAAACTCCTTAACTCCTGTTCAGTCCTGCGAGATTTCCCAGATGAGTTCAAGGACTTAGTTTATTTTTGTTCCTTCGTCATGCACAGCCTGTCAGATTTAGACACAACTTGGTGAAATATTGCCGCTCGCCACATCATTATTCCTGTATTTTCTAACATCCGCAGTAGATTTCTACTTACTTGTTTCCTTATTGTCTCTTTAAATATTTCTAAGTAACTCAATTACCTGAAAATGTACTTTAATTATTCGTTTTTAGTCTATCCATCACAAGCTCTTAATGATTTATTTATTTATTTACAGTCTGATGACATTAAACACCCTACATTCAACATGCTACTTGTGTCATTTACAATTATTATCAACTATTATCTCAATGTTTCTTTTATCTTTTTATCTTTATCGAGCTATACTACTACTACTACAAAATACAGGCAGACATTTTATTTTGCAGTGTTTTTACTGACTGGCTTATTACAGCCACTGAGGCTGGAAAAGTCCACTCAGGTGTTGGCGTCTCAGGTGCATGTGGCCTCCAGCTCCCGCTTCTCCTTCTTTTTCTTCCTCAAACCGAGGAAGCGGCAGGTTCTTTTTCTCTGGGGCCTTCTCCTCAGAGATTTGGGTCTCTTCCAGGAGCGCAGGTGTTTGTAAAGTAGTAAGAGAAAGTGACTCCTCCTCCTGCTCGCAGACCTCGTCCTTCAGCTCTTCCATGAGTTGCACCGTTTCTGTGGTCTGTCTTCAGGTTCGCTGTTCAGCCCTCAGCCTCTGGATCTGCTCTCAAGTTACTGCTGAAGGATGTCACTCACTTTTTCTTTCTTGAGCTCGGTTTCATACCTCTGATGGATCTCATTATATGAAACAATACGTGTTTCAAGCTCACGGGGCTTAGCAGAGCTCAATCCTGACAACCCCTACTCTAATAACTGGGCTTACTGCATTTACTGCAGTTATTGTGCCCAGTGGCAGTTGCTGAGGAAATAAACACAGAAGCACTTTCTATTTCTATAACAATTAGATAAAGAAAAGAAAATGTGTAACTAAGACACATTTTCAGTCGTTGGAAGATACATTTTTTAGCTTTGACAGAGCTAGGCTAGCTGTCTCCCTTTGCTTTGAGTCTTTGGTTCATTATTTGTGGTTTTGAGTGAAATGTCTCACCAACTATTGGATGGATTGTCATGACATTTGCTGGACATTAATGTTCCCCTCTGAATGAATCGTAACAACCTTAACATATCATTTAGTGCCATCATCAGGTCAAAATTTCAATTTGGCTAATGACCAAATACCTGCAAGACTGAGCACTACATTTTTGTGCTGCATAAAAGTTGTGGGAAAGCGGTCGGGGTGCATTGTGGGAGTACAAAGCCAACGCAGCTTTGACTCCGGAGACCAATGTGTGGTTTGATTTAGGCAACAAAAGCACTTCGGTAAAGGTTAGGCAAAGATCGTGGCTTTGGTTAAATGTCAGTACCTTAAACACGCTCTGTCTGGTGCCTCAAGTCACTGAACATTTCTGTATTAAAACAAGAGCACACACCAACTAACTTTAACCATGTGCTTTGAGTGCCTAAACATGATCCGAAAGTTGAATAATGCTCAAGTTGCGAGGAACAGATACTGTAGGCAAACAAATGAAATATGTTATCAGTGCAACATTTTATTAAGACATTTGGTATTAACATTTGAAGAATGAAGACGACGCAATGTCCCCAATTACTGACCCACTGAATTAAAAATTACTATTCAAAGAGAAAACTGATGTGTTATTCTGTAGACACAGACATACACAGAGCTCTTGTTCCCAACTCCCAGCATTACTTGACCACCTCCTCATGATTTCCAAAGATGCAAAATCGGAGTCTGAGAGAGCCGCTTCAGGAAGGGCGGCGTGACAAACCATGCAGCACTTCCACTCGAGATAAATGTTCCCACATGATGGAACGAGACTCAACACTCAATACGCTGAAGCACTCCAGAGAGACATTCCGGGGAAAACACTCCAACTCTTTAACATGAGTGAAGAGCATCTGAGCGTATGTAATACAATTTAGTACAATAGGAAGAACATTTTCTCACAACTGACAGAGCCACCAACTGTTTCATGAAGAAGTGCTGTCCTGCAAGCTCATTACCACCGAAGGTGCTAGGATAGTGAGGAGAACGTGTTCCTTTGTTCAATTGAAACATCATAATGAACACACACTGTGTAGATAAGGGGGGTTTATACAAACAATTTCTGATTCAATCAAATACAATCAACAACATCAGATTATTAAAATAAAGTAAATTAAAAAGGTATGTCGCTCCGTGTTTGAGGTTTAAAATGCTTCTGGTTTATGAGCCGGGAAGGCCCCTCAGATCCACCGGTTCTTCTCTTTTAGCTGTTCCACAAAGCAGAACATAAACATTTGGTGATGCTGCTTTCAGCCGTTACGCTCCGAGCCGCTGGAACAGCCTTCCAGAGGATCTGAGAGGAGCTGAAAATATTGAGCTTTTTAAACGTAAACTAAAAACCCATCTCTTTAGTCTGGCTTTTATGTAGTATCTTATAATTGTGTGGTTTTATTACTTATGCTTATTTTACTTATTATCAACACTGATATTTATTTTATTCTATTTTTGTTTTACCTACCTTTTATTGCTGATTATTTAGTTCATTCTATTTTATTTTGTTAACATTTTACTATTTTACAATTTTATTAATATATTTTTATTTTGTGTTGTATTTCATGATTGAGAGCACCTTTGTGTTTTGATGCTGACAGATAAATACTTGGGTGTGGCTTCCTTCACTTGCAGATTCAAATCCATGACTCAAATGATGAAAGTGAATTGAATGCTCCAAAACTGTAAGGAAGAGACTGTCCTCAAGAGTAATTTGTGCAAAGACTTAAAGTGACCTCTTGCAGACTGTCCTCTCTCAGAATCAGTGTGAGAAGTAGTGTGACGTTGTTGCAGTGCTACAAAACACTAACAGAGTTGGTCAGGGTGGACAGTTGGGAAAACAAAATCTGTGACTCCATGAACCAAAGTTTGGCCATGGGTGGATTATGAGACAATGAGCCCCCTGTAAAATGCCCCACACCCCTACACAACACAACTACAAACGATGCATCATCGTCTTTTTGTGGTCATTTCGCATCTCTTTGTAGTCAGACTCTCCAACAAGAAATGTTAAAAGTCACTTCATACAGAGGCTCTGTGTCTGACAGGCCCGGTCAGTCATCCATCCATGCATTTCCTACCAACAGTCAATGTTGGTTTCTTTTAACTATGTCTGCCATCTTTTCTTAACCTTAATTAAGACAAAAAAAATTGTCTTAAGGGCAAAAGAAGAAAGGCCTAGAGTCAGCACTCATCTCGACCTTATCTTTGAAAACCAAAACTGTCACAGTAAATCAATAACAAATTCTTCATACCACCTCAGCAAAAATCGGAGGGTTCATGTCCCGGCATGACTTAAAGAAACTTGCCCATACTTCAATTTCCAGCAGGTTAGATTACGGTACGGCCTTCTTTCAGGTCTCCCCCAAAAGCTCTAAGAATATTCTGAATGCTGCTGCCAAACAAAGAACAAAGAAAACTAGACACATACAGCGGCTCAGGTCTCTGCACTGGCTTCCAGTGTCTCATACAATATAGTTTAAATTATAGCTGCCTGTCTATATATCTCTGACTGTCTTTAACCACATGAACTCCTTTAGCCTCTCAAGTCATCTGGTAGCAGTCTGCTAACTGTTCCCTGAGTCCAAACTAAACGTGGAGAAACAGCATTTAGTTACTTCACACCGCAATACACACTTTATTGTTTTAATGCATATGTGAAGCATGTATGAAATGTGCTCTACAAATAAACTTGGCCTACCTTAGTAGTTTTAGTTACATACTGTAGAGGTGGCAGAGAAAACACTCATATATATATATATATATTTTTTTTTTTTTTTTCCATATTGGTCATTTTGGGAGGGAATTGTGTTTTACTAGTCCTCCTGTCACTCATTGGTTGCCCATTGCAATTTGACAGATGAGCCGAGTTTTCCACTTCTTCTTCATCTCATGGTGTTTGACAAAAATGTGCATTGTTGGTTGGAGGAGCGCTGCATCCACCAGAACGCTATGAGTTTGCGAGTAGCATACTTCCATTGAATTTTTTTTGTTGTCCTTAGCAGTGCATCAGTGTGTGTGATAAATCATCTATATTTACACTTTCTGTCTAAAAACAGTCAAACTTGTACACGTCAGGTGTCACTTGCCCTGCTTCAACGCACCGTTTGACCCAGCGTTTTACACTTCTTACACATCTGTCACCCTGAAGCACGGGGGAAACCCAATGAGGCAACAAGGTTTTTTTTCATGTCATAAGAGGGTTTGAACTGAAAGTAGGCCAGCTATTTCTGACTCATTTTCATTACCGCTAAAAGTCAGAAACACTGTAAGGAAGTGGAACACCAGAGTAGAATGGAGCGAGAGCTCTGCAAGTGTGTGTGTTTGTGTACAGATCTACAAGGCATTCTCACCGGTTCAGTGAAGGGCCAACTATTTACATGGCATCACTGCAGAGCAGACAAGAGAGAGTACATGTACTTAGTCTCCTGTCTGTCTGCCTGTCTATCATGTTAAATGAAAAAAAAAAAACACCTCCTACTTTCTCTTCTTTTGATTGTCGTGTGCATGTATGTCTGAGGCAGTGATGGAGAGAAGAAGAGAGAGAGGGCGACAGAAAAGAACAGCAAAGGAGAGAGATGAACGGAGCAAAACCGAGTGCCAGCGCAAGGTAGTGGAGTGGCAGAGAGAAACTTAGACTTATGGTGCTTTCACACAGTGGGCTGCTACCACTGGGTCTGCTGCCCGGAGTTGCTGATGTTCTGTATTTTGAATTGTGGCAGCAGGTTGCAAGTCCACCGCTGTGGGTAATGGCTACATCCGGTCCTACTACCTGTACCACATACTGGAGAGCGGGCAGGAGTTGTGTTTCTGGCCACCTGACGAATGCAAGTCCAATATTCACTCTCTATTGAGCTCTGCTTTGGTCTTGGCTATTTCAGCCTGTCCTCATTCCCAGGGCATCAAATACCGATGCTTTGTCAGGTGACGTAGCATCAGGAGCGACAAAGTCCATGTACAGAGGCGGTCTGGATAGATGGATGAGAAAAACAACACAGGGCTTTCACTCAGGAGATCAGGGTTCATGTTCCGTGTGAAACCGAACGTCAACATCAGTAGCAACATGATCTTTTCCTAAACCTACCCAAGTAGTTTTGTTGCCTAAACCTAAAAGATACCTTGTGCATCTGTTTGAGACGCCGAGGGACGTGACAGCAGCGTCTGTATTTGACGACCAGGGATGGGAACTTGTTGAATATTTAGCTGCTAAATGCTCTGCTATGTTCAACAGATAGTCACTAACTTTGTCTGTCTGCTGTTTGGTGCTGGGCAGGTAGTGTACAGTAGGTCTTTGCTGAAAACACTCTGATGAGAGTGGTAGAGTGAATCAAAACATTAAAGTTGAGGGCCATAAAACCAAAACAGTGAGCTGAAAGAGGCTAAAACGCTAATGACGCTAGTCATTTTATCCATTATCAATCAAAATATTGATTAGAGCAGCTTTAAAGTAGAGGGAAACATTAACAGTATGACTCAATCAGTATGGTAAGTGCAGTTAACTAATCTCATATTAACTGTCACAAACCAGATAATCTTTTAAATGGATAGGTTAAATGGAGAATATTTGTGTTTGTTTAAATGTGTCAGCCCTGTGATAGACTGCCAACTTGTCCAGGGTGTACCCCACCTCTGGCCCAATGTGAGCTGTGATACGCTTCAGGCCCCCATGACCGTGCACAGGATAATCTAAGTAATGTGCGGAGAAGGCGAAGACCTCTGCGTGCCCAGCTTCTGGAAAGAGAGCCAGCACAACAGCCTAACTATTTTTTTCTCTCTATGGCCACTCCAGGACTCCATAGAATCCAGCACAGTCTTATTATCCATCTAGCTGACAAAGCCAGATGCAGCATTGCAGCTCGATGATTTTTGACTTCAACTTTCTTTCATAGCATGAAAGCAAGCCTCCTTTCTGAATATTTCCTCCTTTGTTTCCTAGGCAGTCAACGCGGCACAGGCTCTAACTTTTTTTTATTCCTCTATCTTCATTAAAACATCCGTGGAGAGGCCAAACGGGATGGGAGTGCTTTATTTGTCAACTCGCCGGGAAGCTCCCACAAACCTCGGCCAATTAGCAGATAGCTGTGTTGCTTCACGGTGCTCAGTGCCCCAGCTATTGACATTTCACTCAAACCACACACACACACAGGGACATATAGACACCTGCTGGGAGGTATACACACCCACATACATGCACACATACTGTACATGCAAAGACATGACACGTACAGGACTGTATACTGAGATGCATACATGTACAATACATACACAAAGATTCACACAGAAAGAGTATATATCAAAGAGAATTACTGGCTTTGTCTACGTACTGCTGTAGACTGCATGGCTGATTGGTCTAAAGTGGCTCTGTGACAACTGTGGGTGAGTGTTTGTATCAGTCTGTGGCAATGGAGTGTGTGATGTGATGAGGCTAGGGTTCACAGTGAAAGGACTCTCCTGGTTATCAGCATGAATGCCAAAGCAGACCAGCCATCCACACACAATGTGAGATGAAGAGTGGGATCGATCCAGAGTAGGGAAGATGGCAACAGAGTAGCTAGTACATATTGGACACAAGTAATTGTGACACCTTGATGTAGTTACTATAAGCAAATAAAACCATACTAGACATGACGGGCAGTGGTGGGTGTAGTGCTAGGCTTTCTCAAAAGTGAGACTACATTTCCCATAAACCTCATTACTTCCTGTCCAGACTTTCTCGTGTCCTTGGGTACAGTTGAATGTAATGCCTATTTTTCACTTTTGTAGCCACTCAAGCTAAACATATTTGTTGGTCAGAAAAACTTAAATTTTACAATATTTAAAAAAGGTTAAGGCGTGACAGCATATCATGAGACACTGCCTTTGTAATAGCTGCCAAATAATGGTATGACTGGGTGGTACAAACAGCCTACCAAAAAAACAGACAATTCTTTTTTTATTATAGAAAATTACCAAAATAATTTGTAGTCCAAATAAAGGTGGGGTAGGCAGTATTTTTTTGGCGTCATTGGGCTAAAATGCCATAATAAGCGTTCAGCATATTGTAATTCAAGTGGTCTGAGAGAAACCCTCTACTTCTGCCCCTCCTCTTGGCTCTGTTTTCAGGCTTCAGAAAATCTATCCCGTGACGGGAGACTTTGGCCAATCACAGGTTATTTCAGAGAGAGGGCGCGTTCCTATTGGCACGTTCGAACGCTTTAGGGGGCTTAGCGGAGGGATACGATGCAGCTGAGAAAGAGCTTTAACAAGAACAAGTCAGCTAACACACTAGCGGTCAACATTAATATCTGTCTATTCAAATCCAGTAGATTAAAGACTCATTTTACAAATTTGCTTTTCATTTATTTTAGGGATTCTATAACCATAATGATATGTAGCGCTCAATAATATTGTCCAACAAAGGGATTTGACCAACTTTTTAACACTGGCTTTGTGCATGAAACATGTAGCTTTAATAAGTAAATGTAAATGTCATCTTTGTCAGATAATTTAATCCAGCACTAACATTTATATTCATTCTCTGCATTTAACCCATCCTAAGTGTTAGGAGTAGTGGGCAGCCACTGTGCAGTGCCCCGGGGAACAACTCCAGTTTTAAGCCAGTGCCTTAGGTCAAGGGCGCTGACAGGAGAATGAACCCAACGTACATGTTTTGGAAACGCACGCAAACGCGGGGAGAACACGCAAACTCCACACAGAAAGTGTAAATCTGTAGAGCGTGCTAATCTCCTCAGTGATGGTTTGGTCTGTTTACAGTAAAGTCATTGCAATCTTAAATGTAATATGAAAGAAGTACATGTCTTATATTTTGAATGGTTGAGAGAAAAGTGGAGAAAAGAAATAACAGAGGGGATATGAAAAAAAGTGTTAGGCAGAGGCAAAGAGGCAAGTGCAGTAATAAATACCAATAGAGAAAAAACAAACAGAGGAGGACAGTAAGGGAGAAGGCTGGTTGAAATTGAGGGCAGGTGTAAGGCGGGAGTGAGGAGGAGGAGAAACCATAGAAGAGAAGCAATAAAGAAGCATGGCTTCAAAATATAATAGCGATGGTGCTCCTACTGAGAGAAGGCAAATAGAGATGAGACTGAAACATGGAGGGAGGGAGAAGGAGTGCTATACACCTGCAAGTGAGATTTAACTGGGGTTAGAGACAGAGCAAGATACTGTATCAGTTTAGTCAGTGAATAGGGTGAGTGTGTTCTGATGTGAATAGAGTTTTGATTTGGATCCGTTAACCTCAAAAAACCCCCACATCATTTGAACTTTCTCCAGACCTTACCAGACGCTACAGTGCTTCTGCGTACTGTCTAGACAGTGTCGACTACTGCAAATAAAGCCTTCTGCTCCAGTCAGAACCTCTTCAATTTCTTTAGTATTTTCAGGACACTTTTGCAAGCACACAGAGAAGCAGGTAGAGAAACATAAATGACTATTTCAGTTTAAATGCTGTGACAGACGTTTGCGTTGAATATGCTTTTCTGGCAGCTTCTATCCAAAACTACCGGCCTTCACAAATCTGACAGTAGCCGTGTTTCTATTCAACTGTCGAGCAAATTTTAAGCAAACTTTTGAAACGTTGCAAAAACGAAATGCAAATTAGGCGCGTGTCCATCATCTGGTTTGGAGCAAATACACTCGGCTTGTTGCAAAGCATAGTTTGGTCAGAAGTTGGCGGTTTAGGCTGCGCTCGGCTATTGACAGTAGAAGAAGAAAAGGTTGTGAACCAGAAACAATCTAAGTGACCACCCTTGGCCGTCTAACCCATCTACAGGAGAAAAATAGAGAGAGCTCCTCAGGGATTTGTTTCTATTGGGCCAGTTTTAATTGGTCTTTCATGTCAGCTAGTGTTGGCCATGTTTCATGCTGTCCGGAGACAAAGACAAATGAATGCGGAATGGTTAAGCGGAAACAGCTGATCAGTCGTGAGAGTTAAATGTTCTCTATGTCAGAACTTCTTCGGCAAAGGCGTTTCCATATCCCATTTAGCGCATCAACTCTTTTC
Organism: Maccullochella peelii; assembly: GCA_002120245.1. Classification (NCBI taxonomy): domain Eukaryota; kingdom Metazoa; phylum Chordata; class Actinopteri; order Centrarchiformes; family Percichthyidae; genus Maccullochella; species Maccullochella peelii. The sequence goes on along the minus strand of LKNJ01000482.1, from coordinate 170,234 downwards.
GCTCCCTCCAAACCACCGAGGGGCGGCGCTAACGGTCTTCCACACAACACCATTGTGTGCAGACAAGAGAACGCCGTGGCGGAACATCCCAGTCCCAGTTTTCCACCAGCACCTAAACGCAGCATGCATTTACGAATCTGTGTACTGGAACAGCGTGAATATAGTCTCAAAACCCCAAAAGTGAAAGTAACCTGATCCGTGCAAACAAATTTAACAATCTGTAAATGAATACAAAGACATTTGTATGCGCAGGAAGCTTTTTGAAAGGGAAAAGGATCAGATCTGTGAAGCTGAAGTAAAAAATCTGTAAGTAAAATATACATATTTATTCAGGTTGTGATGTTTGCGTTTGTAAAACTGTTTTTTTGGTTTGCAAGTACCCAAGATTACACACAAATCTTGTTTTTCAATTACAAATCATGTAATATACATTTACAAATCGTTTTGAGACTATATTCACCCCATGCTTTTTTCACCATCTCAAGCGAGCGTAAAAAAGTGTAAATGTTATTTAAGAATTAAGATATTTGCATTTCTAATGCTGCAGTTAAAAAGTCTTTCTCCAGTTAAAAAGTACTGAAATATTTTTAGATTTTTCCTTTTCTGTCCCTGTGGAGCGGAGCATATGAAGAACTCTCTCCAAAAAGGGAAGCAAAAAGCCAAGAGTGATCATACCATCAGGGGACAAGCTGCTTCCCTGACAGCATTTCTGGAGTTACGGCACGTTTTCTTTCTGCCTCACAGCTTCAACCTCATTTCAGGTAGGTAATATTACAAGAAACAGCGGGTCAGGTTAAAATCATCAGGGATATATGTCCTTGTATAATAGTTGTTAAGTAAGAAGAAAGAGGAAATGGAAAGAAAAAGGAGGAGGAAAGTATGTGCTGCATCAGCAGCGGGGGAAGAAGTACTCACATCTTCTACTTAATGTCCGGCATTCATACTTTTACTTAAAAAGTACTTAAACTTTTTAAAAAGTAAAACTACAGAAGTATTAGCAACAAAATATACTTAAAGTACCAAAAGTAAAAGTCCTCATTTTATTGAATGGCCCATTTCACAATAATATCTATTGTATTATTGGATTCAAAATGAATTATTAAGATGGGGCTAATTTTAACTAAGCTATATACTGCTAGATATAGTATGCATAATATGCATGATCATTTATTTGTTGATTATATTTTCTATTATAATAATAATCTGAATTTGCAAAGTAACTACAGCTGTCACATAAATGTAATGGAGTAAAAAGTACAATAGATAGAAGATTTGATTAGTACCCAGAGGGGAAGCTAGTTTAGTCACATGCACAGCTCACAGCAAGAAGCTGAGCTTCTCTCAACCCAACCGATCGAGGCAGATGACCGCCCACCCAGAGCCTGGTTCTGGTTCTGGTTCTGCTCGAGGTTTCTGCCTGTTAAAAGGGAGTTTTTCCTTGCCACTGTTGCTTGTGCTTGCTCTTGGTGGGAATTGTTGGGTCTCTGTAAACATAAGGAGTCGGTCTAGACCTGCTCTTTATGACAAAGTGCCCTGAGATAACGTTGTTATGATATGGCGCTATACAAATAAAACTGAATTGAGTTGGAACTGAACAGCAGTCAACATATTATATATTATCGATTTGTCTCTGAAATGCAGTGGAGTAGAGGTATAAATTAGCATAAATTGGAAATACTCAAGTAGAAGTACCTCAAAAATGTCCTCAAGTACAGTACTTAAGTAAATATACTTAGATCTATATATTAATACTATGGAGTTAATTCTGACCCCTGTCTTCTGCTGGTTTTAATTACTGCTCTTATATATGTTATCAAAGAGTCTTCTGTAGCTGACATTCTAATTAGATCTCAGACGCCACAGTTACTATCCAGCCCAGAGGCAATGCCTGGGATGTGTGTGTGTGTTAGTGTATGTGAATGTGTGTGCGTGTGCATGAGTCTCGTGCATCCGGTGCCCCATTGAGCCAAGATATTGGATCAGCCTTTTGCCTGAAAGATGGATCTGTCCTTCATCTTCTATCAGGCGGCTGAAAAGCTCTGGCTGTGAGACAGAGTGTGGGTGTGTGGATGTGTGTGTGTTTTAGGTCATGTAATTAAATACTTAGCATTTTCTAAAGAAGCTTTACACTTTTCCCTCCTACCTCTTCATCCAGGCTTTGTCACATACCTTTTAAAATCCCTTCTTTGGCAAATTGATAGTTAATAGTGGACACCTTGATGCATTGTGTTTGTGAAGGATGGCAGAGAAGCATTCACGCGTGGATTCTGGTGATTACTTTCTATTGCTGTGTTTCAGCAAATGAAAATTAATCAGGAATGACTTGCTGCAAATATTACTGATAAGATACACTTAGTGTAGCAAGGGAAACAATGCTAACGATACATCTTTAACAAAGACGTCCAAGGCCAAATTGCCAAAAAAGTCCAACACATTTGCAAAAAAAAAAAAAAACTATGACAGACCTTCGCAGTGACAACTACAGTTCAAACAGGAAAGATCAACATGAGACTAAAATTGCCGAAACAACTTCATAGAAATTGATATTTATAATTAAATTAAAATAAATTATCACGCATAAATGGCAAACATTTGCATTGTCCAGCTTTTCAAATATGAAAATGTCCTAATGTATCATGTTTTATATCATTATAAATTGAATGTGTCTGTTGGTCTGACAAAACCAGCTAATTGAGAATGTCACCTTGGGCTTTGGGGGGAAAAATGATTTTTTTTCACTATCCGTGACATTTTATAGGCCAAAAAATTAATCAGTTAAAAATAATAATTCACAGAATAATTGATAATGACAGATCCCATACATACATGATTTAAGACGTATAAATGCACATCATTTGTGTCTGATTTTTCCACAAAAAGCTTGAATTAATTAGTTAAAAGTTCTGAGTTATACATTCCTTCATTCTCCCTCATTGGAAAATCCAGAATCAATGAATATTCAAATATTTGCTGGACACAAGATGTCTCATACACTTCACTGAAAAGTCTATTCTCTGTGTATGTGCACTGTAGTCTCCAAGATTCCACGTCACACTTGTGTAAGTTGCATATTGGACCCTGACTGGCTTCCAAATTACACGTGTACATACACCAGTGTTCGTACAGAGTCTTGAAAGTTTGGAAAATGCTTAATTTTAACCGTTATGTTTTTAAGGTTAGGAATATACTCCTTGAAAAATGCTCTTAAAAAGCTGAGCATAGCGAAACTGTCCAGATGAATGTCCTTCTAGTACACTCTGCACAGTGAAGCTCAACAATAACATTTTTTTTTAATGGAGAGGGACTTTAAATAATTGTTAGTTTCTGATTCTTCTAAAGTTAATTTGTCCATATATTTGTGTAAATCCCAGCACTGGCTCGAATGTTTGAGATTTACTAACAGAGCGAGTTGACATTAGTGAGGTGATGGATTTGGAGATGGATTTGCCGTGTTCGACAGTCCCCGTAGAACGAGAAGAAAATCAGAAATGGACATAGGAAGAAAGGAAAAGAAGGGGCAGAAAAGAGGACACAGAAACAAGACTTTACTTGCCTTTTTTCAGGTCATGAAATCTTGGCAGATACTGAACTTAACTGGTTAGTTAAGTTTTTCCACTACTTAAATAATGGCGCAACTGAGGGGTTTTGCCTGGCAAAGCAGCTAATGCAACTGAGTCACACAAAATCCTAAAAGACTTCTAAAACGATTACCACAGGCTGGTGGTTAGTATTAATTTCAAGCTCTACTTGCAGTGTTTTGATATTTAATATGTGATGGCTGCCAGGAGTTTGCCAAGTCAACAAGCTTCTGTAACATGACAGTCTAACAACCACCAGAGCAGAGGATCAGATGGAGCAGCCTGTTGACACTCTCTGGCTGCTCCGGTAATAAAGCCGAATGATGGCAAACAGCGAGACACAATTTCAGCTCAGCGATGGAAAATAAAGTTGTGTAATGAAAGACACAGATGTAATCTGTACACTGTCTGCAGAGGGAGAGGAGGAGAGACAGCAGAAGAGAGATAGAGGCAGAGGGACAGAGTCATTTCTTCAGATCGATAGAGAGATGAAAAAATTTGTTAATAGCGCAGTTTTGGTGACAGGGAGGAGTGTTGCTATTGTTGCTGTTTCTGTGGGAATGCAAGATTCATCAAAACTGCTTTTTTCTTTACATCCGGCATACAGAGGATAAGCAATCAATTGTGAATCATATCGAGCCAACATCCAGCCAATCAAGTTACGCTCCACTGGTCATGCTTGCAATTACAGGAAGGTAGCAGCAAACTAGTGATGGACGGATGGAGCATGGATATATTATAAGAGCTCTTATAATACATCCATGGTATGAAGACTTATGAGGCTTTGTGTCTATTTGTGGCGAAAAAGATTTAAAAGTGAAAATTAGTTATTGAAAATTTGAATTATTGAGTTGAATTCAGAGGCAAAATATTCAGATACATAATTTCAATGCATAATCACAATAAGCTTATTGTGTCTACCCTATATAACTTATCAGAGCATGACCCTACCACCCAAACAGCAGTATGTGGGTTTCTCATGTCCCCCAGGTACGATTTGGCATGAAGTCACGGGCCCCAAACAAAACAGGCAGAAGGACTCCAACCCAGTCCAGATTCTGTAAATATCTAGCTGGCATCAACTGTTGATTTAGCAAGAAATAACCACATGCAATCACCAATGTATTGTCAAGAAGAAAAGATCCATTCCACACCTTTATAACGGCTTAGATTAGTAGGTTTGGCCACACTGTTAGAGCAGCCTCTTAGCCTGTTCAAACTTAGGATATGATATGAAAACATTTGAAGGGAATAATGCAAAATGCATTTTTTAAAGCCAGTATGTGTCAACACTGAATATGTTTTCAGCAACTTAAAAATTAACCAGATGGCATGAGCTTGAACTTGTAGAAAGTCCGAAAATGTGAAATTCTACACACTTTAATATCATAAGATCAAAGATATACTGAGCTAAGCACAGGTAATTCCCTTCAAGTGAGCGATCATATGTTGCAATGATAGTATTGCAGTAAGATCTTAATTCAATTCACTTCAGTTTTATTTATATAGCGCCATATCATAACAAAGTTATCTCAGGGCACTTTGTCATAAAGAGCAGGTCTAGACCGACTCCTTATGTGTACAGAGACCCAACAATTCCCACCAAGAGCAAGCACTAGGAGACAGTGGCAAGGAAAAACTCCCTTTTAACAGGCAGAAACCTCCAGCAGAACCAGAACCAGAACCAGGCTCTGGGTGGGCGGTCATCTGCCTCGACTTAATCATCTCAGCATGCTGATTTAATGGTAGACTTTGTGGAAATGACCTGTCCTCTGCATCTTTTTGTCTGATCTGTGATTTTATTGTCTGGTATCATATTGTATTACATGGCATAGAATCAGATTACATCATTATTTACCCATCGTCCTCCATCCATTATTTTGTCCCCCACCCCCCTGCTGCTGTCTCCCCACTTCTTTAGTTACTCCTCTGTTTGCGTGTCCTTCCCCTCTTTTGCTTTCTTTCGCTGCGCTTTTAGTAGCAGTATATGGGTCAGTCAGCTATGATGAATTAAAACTATGCGCGTGAGTGATATATTACGGCATTGTGTGTATGTGTGTGTGGTATGTGTTTGATATATTAAAACAGTGCGCGCGCTGCATCCATCTCAGCCTGCCATTCTGTGCCTGCCATAAATCACCATCAGTTTCACCCTCACATCCAGGAAACCTGACAGGAGATGCCACACTACAGCGTCAAGATGCTGACTGTGTGTGTGTGTGTGTGTGTGTGTGTGTGTGTGTGTGTGTGGAGGCCATCAGCTACTATGTTAATATTGTAAACCTTATTATCACATATGTAGAATTGTGTGCTTGTCTGTGGACACATTTTGACATTTTTGCAGCTGAACACTAACAGGAATGTCTTTGCTTTCAGCTAATCAAGTGAATGAAATACCTGACAAATCAAACTAATCAAATGAATGCGCAAATTAAATTTTGACATAAACCAGTCCTGCTCATTGACTTGCAACACTGCTTAAAATGCTCTAATACTACAATGCTAAATACTGTCATATTGCTCAACACTAATTTGTAGTTTAATTTTAGTAGTATATGTAGCGTTCTCCAGCTTCCATTGGAACAAAGGCTACTGTGTGCTTGATCTGCAGAGGTTATTGACAGTAAACACTGTACATTTGTGGAACCTATTTTTCTCCTGGAAAACAAGTGGAATAATAATAATTTTTATTATTATTATGTCGTGTCACATTTCCTTATGACTCAGCATGATTTCTAATTGACAAAAATAACAAATTTAAGATGCAGAAATCTGCTAAGGCCGCTTGAGAAAATAAAAGACAAAAATAACACAAAGTGTGGTCCTGTTAGTAGGATAGAGTCACTGGTGTCAGGTCATGCATATTTCTTGTTGGCCCATTTCAAAAAAGCTAACACACAATTTAATACCATACAATGCAATGCAAGGAGACTATAATCCATGCTTTAGTGTTAAAATTATACACAAAATGAAAGACATTCTGTAATCTGAGAGTGGCTTTCCAATCCAGTAAAAGGGTGTGTAGTGCTATTTCATTGTGTAAAAACACTGATCCACACACAAACACACACTGGGACACCTCAACACCTGGTCTGTATGAGATGGCAGTTGGTCACAGATGTGCCCATCTGGCCTCCACTCTCACTGTGTGTGAGTGTATGGGCGCATTTTCGCCTTACTGAGTGTTGTGTGTGTGTGTGTGTATGAGTGCCCTAAAAGAACAGTGAGTCCTAGAACAGAGTGGGATCGCTCCACATTAGTAACCTCCTGAAAAACACCTGGGGGCTGGATTAGGGAGTACAAGCATTTTAAGCACAGAAAAAGAGGAAATCTGGGATGAGATTGTGTCGTTGGGGTTGTTAGAAGTGTTAGGGAAAGGGAGATAAAGAATGCTTGGCTAGAGATACAAACACAGTAAAAAGAGACAGGAGAGAGAGGGACTTACTGTAGCAAACGTAGCCAGGGAACTTCACTGGACATGTATGGAAGCGTATAGGGGACTATATTAAAATGATCATGTAAACTTGAAAATGAAAATGTAATTCCACAATAGCATTATAATTTTCCACATATGTATGTGTTATTTGAGTAAAAAAAATTAATAAAAATGCAATATCTAATTTGCTTTTTCACGTACTCGTATGGGCGTTCTATGAAAATAGAAAAGCTGTTTGACATTTTATTTTCAAGGTCGTACCTCGCTGTACAGTGGACCATATTTGAATGTTAACTCCATTTGAAAATTAAAATGCAATATAAACAATGTAGCCTAATTTTCCACTTGTTCAAGCATTATTTAAGTTACAATTAAAAGTAAAATGCAATATTCGAACAACTTGAAAATGATAACGGTATTTGTATTTTATTTACAGATTACATTTATATGTCACCATGCTCTTTTGGTGTCAAAATGAAAATGTAAATGCAATCTGTCAGTCCTCTCATCAAGGCAGGTCTTTAGATAGGATGTCACTTCTAAGTCTTGTAATTGCTAACTCACTCATTTAAAGCAACAATGCAACATGAAAAACAACAGAAGACGTCTTTTTTGTTGTGGGTTTCTGTTCCTTGATGCTCTGAGCACCTCACTCTTCCAGTTGAAGTGAATTAGCTCACAGGCTATAAGCGAATGCTGCTTACTGCTGGTCAGTTTTGTCCGACAGTCGACAGCTGTCATTGACTGAGGGCTGAATAAGCAGCGGCCTGCTGGACAAAAATGAACAGCGTCTATGTTACAGTGGCTTGTTTCTGTGGCTCACGGTAAAATATTTCCGTTAGCTTGGCCCCATTTGCTGCAGCTCATTTTTGTCTGGCAAGCAACCAGCTGGCCTCCAATCAGTGTTGCCCCTCCCGTCAGGGGCAAAACAGGGAATCAGAATTATAACCCCCTTCTGTGCAGCTCTATTGTCTTTATTACCCTCCTGTCTGTCTACAACCTCCTCTCTTATCCTGTCCTATTGGTGTCTTTCCCTACCTGTGTCCTTTGTCTCCTTTTTACCAGGTCACAACCACCTTTCCCCCTCCATCTTTTCTTCCATCATCCTGTCCATGCATCCTGCCTCAGTATTCCTCCACCCTCTTCATTCCCTCCATCCTTTTCCCTAAACACTGCAAATCCCTTCCTCTTTCTCTCTGAGTTCTTTCTTATGTCTCCTCTTTCTCCTCCCTATTTAACCTCCATCCGTTCTCCCTTCTGTCGTCTTGCTCCATTCGAGGTCGACCCCTCCGTCTGTCTCCGGCTCTGCAGAGGAGGAAGAGGAGGAGGGTGGCACTGACTGGCCCTCCTTCTCTCGTTATCTCATTAAGATGGCTGTCAGAGCACACTTGCAATTACCAAAGTCGCCACGCCACTACTCCGCCCTGCCTCTGTGTGTGTTTGCATGTCTGTATCCGCACAATATGGCTGCCTTGTCATGAGATTATGGGAATGTCGTGATAACAGTGTGTGGTCTCATAATCTTGAAATAGTATATCATCAAAACTCTGCCAATTTAGTGGACAAAGGTGCTAATGTTATGATGAATTTGAATGGAAATGAATTTCCAGTCAACAAGTCACCTCTCCTCTACTTCTTGAAGACTTCAGGAACTCTAATATGAAAACATCTGCACACACAGAAGAATCACACCAATTTCTACTCTATAAATGAAGATTTTGCAGTTATTACACAGTATATACAGATATACATTTGGGATTTGGAGTATGTCAAAATAACCATGACTATATAATGGATAAAGCCATGTTTACAGCTTTTTGCATGCACCTCCTTCATTATTGTGTTTGTGGTTTGTGTTTTTCTTCCTGATAATGGTCCTGCAGTGGTGTATTTACTCACCTTTGAACCCAAGCTGCACTGACCAGTTTGTCAGCACAGCTCACAGACAGAGAATAAATGACCATGTGTTTCTGAATGCAACTATGGTATGTAATAATGTAACAAACTGATTTCTTCAATTAGTCATTTAATCTGTTAAATGTCAGAAACTGATGTCAGAAGCATCCCAGTGTCAATTGCTTGTTTTGTCTGACCGACACACCAAAACCAAAATTTACAAATGTATGCTATATTATAACTTATTTCTATAAAGAAAGAGAAAAAGGCTTAAAATTCTCACTTTTGAGAACCAGAATTAGAATCCACTAATCGTTCAGCAATCATCATATTGAGAGCAAACTATAAAACATTTGCCAGGCAAAATCTAGAAAAAAAATAGATCAAACTTAAAAATAGCTAGAAACTAACACACGTATTTACAATTTGCCGATGATTAGCGCTTACAGTCCCCCCCCCCAAATATTCTATGCTGAGCAAAGCGGCACAAGAGACGCATTTTCTGCAATCATGTTAATGCAGCTTTAGAAGATAGTTCTTACAGACACTCTTAAAGACTGGGGAATAATACAACAGGTGTGATCGAGTGGTCATCTCTAAATTACATAATAACAGGAGTCAATGTTTGGTCCTCCAGATTTAGAAATTAAAAAAACACTGACTCTGGAGTCCAGACATGTGAAGTCAGAATATAATGTGTATCTTAGTGTAGGGCGAACCACACCATGAGTGATGTGTTAGATAGAACACTGGTCACATAATGGTGACTGTTGGTTGCTTGGTCAACAGCAGGACATGAACATTGATTTTTTTATTTTTTTTTATTTTCAGACACAAACAAGCTTTTAAGTGTGGCTATTATTTATTAAGTACCACTCCCAACTCACAAATTCAATTCAAGCATCATTAAACACTCTAATTGATCATCTAAATTACCATTTAAGAAGGTCCTATTGCAATTCATGAATGTTTGTATTGATAATATTCAATCTTGGACTTGCATTTTAAATAAGTTATCCCAGACCCAATGCAGAATATTTCAAATTTACAAAAGATTCTAACATAATGGGTCTTTAACTTCCATTTCAGGAATTAGAGGCAGTGATAATTCTGTACTTCTGGGTTTGGAGCCAGAGCCTTGACTGACTCAGCGGTTCATTGCAGGTTTGATCTGGTGATACAGAGTATACAGGCAGCTCAGACAAAAGCGAAAGAATGAGATGGAGAGCTTGATGAAAGAGATTTATTTTGGGTTGAGCTTCGATAACCTGTATTCAGTCTTCCCTCCAATGTCCTCAGCCAGGCTCTGCAGATGCTGTGTGCTTGTTATTTTTTTTCTCTCTCCTCTTTCATAATTTCTTTTCAATCAGTTCCACCTGCCTATCTGTGATGGTGCTGAGATAAAATTTTGGGCCGCCCCAAGCCTCTAAAGTCGTTTATTGCCATAGAGACATGTTACAATTCTGCACTGAGGCCTGAGATAAATCACTGAAGAACTGCAACGTACAAAGCTATATCAAAGAATCACCACAGCCAGCAGTTAGACCAAACCACTGGACTAATGCAGCATTCAGATCACATGGACGGCACCTCAGCTTCAAGATGGTGAATGCTGTTTTTTGACTGCCTAATATAAAAAAATGTAAAACATGATTTATGCTGTTCAAATTCCATGGCAGGACACATGTAAGCCAGTTATGAATTGTCCCACTGATTATGTGCATATAGGACAAGTTGATCATTAAGTTGGACATGGCGGGACCTCACAAACAAACATCAGTTGCAGTTATCATGTGCCAAATTGGTGAGATGTTGACTGCAACTTTTGTTTGACAGAATAAAACAAATGAAAGCCTTAGAAGTGATGCTTGGAGAATCGATGCATCCATCATTGTTAACGATGGAGTTGCATCATTAATGTCATCTACATGATTTGCCGTTAAAATGAGTGTCTGAAAGACATTAACAACGAGATAAAAACTAGATGATCTGATTCCTTAATTGTAGCTTTACAATACCCTGTGAAAGCTGAGGTAAATGATATTTTCAAGTAACACACTGTATTTTTTCCCCATGAGACTTGGACGCGGCACAACATGGCCACAATTGGTTAAGTAGAACAGAGAACAGCTTATCATACTACAAGTCATTTGTTGGTAATGGTGCAATGAGCGGGTACCAGTTTTGAAATAGCTCCAACTCTGAAAATCCAAGTGCATTGAGACACATATATTTATACCAATGTTGTTGCGGGCTAATTTAAATCCTATTTTGCCTGGATTACACAGGTTATAAGTAATATAGCCCAAATAATTCACCAACAGCTGCATGTGTCTCCTCCTGATGCTTGCTGTGCACTCTTGCTAAGTCAGCCTGATGGCAGGAGAAAAGTGTCAGCGTATCAGCCTAAATCATAAAATATGTCCACAACAGAACAGAACGCCCAGTCATCACTATAAGATGTCATAAATCCAAACTACTAAATTCATTTCAGGTGTTTATTTAATGGTGGCAGTGGTGATTCTAGAGTCTGTTGGGGCCCTAGGCAAAAGTTCCCAGGGAGCCCCTCTAACCAGCATGCTTCACCATTATGTTATAAAAAAAAATCTGACACCAACGAAAAATGTATGAAATCTAACCTTTTTTTTATTAAATTTTCACAGTAGTAGATATAAAAAACATTAAACACCTTGCAATTTTCAAAATATAAAAAAAATGTCATGCAAAAAAAAAAATACAAAAATCATGTAAGGAATTCCATGGCAGGAATGACATGCGGCCGCTTTAAGGAGGTTTCCTACGGTGATGTCTTTGCAGATCGTCCATTGGTTGTTTAAGGGGGAGGGGGTTGCGGTCACTGCACATTTTGAGACACTGCTGTGGAGTACAGTTTGTCAGCCCTCGGGGTCCCCTAATTGCCTGGGGCCCCAAGAAGTTGCCTGCCTTGCCTGTTCACGACCTGCTGTGTATGACTGGTGGGAAGTATTCTTCAATGATGAAACAAATGATCACTATGTTGAGGGCAAAATGTCCTCACAACCTTGTTGCATTTGTAGCATCCAGTAGTATGTCCTGTCTTTAAAACATTACAAAAACAGGACATCTAATTACCAATTTCTTCTTTATCAGATGTTTCCATTTGAACACACTTGGAAATATTTTCTCAGTGGAATAATGAAGCATCCTCAGCAGTGATGAAAGCCAGTCCAGGTGGTAAACCCCATGGCTGAATGGGGGGAGAAGGGCTAGTGTGTTATTGATTCCATTCCACCATCTTTTTTATAACCATAAATAATGTGCTTTAGTTATTTATTGGTAGTTTTTTACAGTTTCATTCACAGATTTTCTATGTAATATAAATGTTGGAATTATCAGTTGAATATCTTTACTGTAAATAACTGTACTGTACATAACTCCAGAATATCTTTTTATATTTGCCTATTAGTATTTGGCCAATGCCACCACTGGGATCAATGACATCCAATTTTACTTTAATGTAATGTAGTTTGATCTAATCTAATGAACTCAATCATTAGCTGGTAGCTCATTCTCTTTGCTGAGGACACAACTGCAATCATCTGGTCTTTTACAGAATCAGCTTGCCACCTCTGAAGTGTTTTAAGCTAACTAGTAAACAAACAGAAAAAGCAAACAAACAGAACTGAGAGGCCAAGCAATGTCCTGCTGAGTTTCCATGGTGACTAGTTAAGAGCACTCTTCGCCAGAACCTTTTTTCCAGTTGATTTGCATTGCAAGCAGTGGATGTCAGGGTGCTGTGACTTCACTATGCCTGCATAATGTGTGTGTGTGTGTGTGTGTGTGTGTGTGTGTGTGTGTGTGTGTGGATGTGGATGACTGACACCTCAGCTAGACAAAAGAGGAAGGTTTAGTCTAGAACTTCATGGTAAGTCTGCTGAAAAAAACCTTCTGTCATTTCCGACATCTTCAGTTTGATTGTTCTTTTTTAACCGTCTTCTTTCTTTGGATTCACTTTGCTCTTTTAAATTATTCTACTGTGTGCACTGCACGGATGAACAGGTTTGCTTTTACCTGTGCACATTTTATATGAATTATTATTAACGTTGACTTGTGCTTTGGCTACACAAGCGGAATTGTCATGATAACAAAACCAATTCCACTGTCATTCTGCAAACTGACAGGTTGACAGACATGCAGGTTAACGCTCTGTTTCCACTCCAGTCATCACTGCGGTGGTATGATTTACTTAATCATATTTTCCAGTGCCTTAAACTCAAACTAAACACCATAATGTGGCAGCCCAGCCACAGCCAAGTCGTCCCTGTTTGAGTTTGTTTATCAAAGCAAGTTTTTCCATAGATTGAAATTGCCATTTAAGCCCCATCAGCTTCTGCTATCAATGTAGAAGCAGGGCTCCATTATTAGAGATATGATCCAATGCATAGACTATATGCTCAGATTGAGTGCTACACATTCACAGTATATTATCAGTATTACATTAAGTGTATGTAATCCTTCAAATGGCATCATTTTCATCATATATCCCATAGTCCCAAATAAACTCAAACATTCAAACAATGGCCGAGTCTCAAATAATAGCCAGCGTGAACAAATAAAGGCCGGTGCTAACAAAGGCTAGGTTAAAAAAACATTAAGCAGGGGTGGAATTGTGTGTACTATAATGGATTCATCATGTTGTTCATTTCCACATAGTCATATCATACTCACAAAGAGTTCCTCTTTTCAACAGAAATAGTTTTCTTTCACTGATTATTGCTTCTGTCAATTAACAACTCACTTTCCAGAATTTGTTTCACATTAAAAGCCTGGGGAGGGATTGTGTCCCTTGAGCTGCTGGGAGGCTTTTAATGTAAAATGTCTATGCTGGGAATGTTGATTTCAAATGACATTAGATTGAGAGGGATTGATTAAAAACGGCAAAGGAGTGTTTTTAATCAATTTGTATCACTTTCAAATGACAGAATCCCGCCCTTTCTTGGTAGGCTTTTAGTGTGAAACATCTTCAGAAATTGCTGAGTTTCACTTAAAGTAGCTGGACAGAGATTGAAAAAAACGTCAAAGCAGAATCAACTGGAATTCTTTTTGTGAATTAAACTAGCATTTCTGCTGAAAATGGATCATACAGATGATCAACAAAATATTAAACAGGAAAAATAAAAACAGGAAAAATATGATCTATAAATAGACAGAAATAAAGAATAGAATCTAGTAATAATAGAAATAAAGACCTGTCTCTAATATAAACCTGTTTCAAATGAAGGCAGCGTTTAATTTGCAGTTCAGGTAAATAAAGTATATATACTGTAAGAATCCAGCATACCATCCTTGCATAGCACACTGACTGCATGTGGCATTCATGACAACTTGAAAAATAAAAGACCATCAATTGTGCATAGGAGCCCTACTTGTAAAAGGCAATGTGTATTCAACAGACTCGTAGGAAGGAGGGGAGGGATAAAAAAGAGGGATGAAGGGCATGCACTTGTAAAATGCAGCAACGCCACACGTCCTCTTGAAAATGACCTTGTTATGTCAAACATATGGTGGGTGTTGTGGTAGCACTGGCTAACAGACAAGACAGACAAGGCATAAGAGAGTGGAGAGACATAAGTGAGAAAACCGACAATACAAGAGAGGGAAAGAATATATCTCTGAGAGGGAAGAGACTGAGGAAGTGAGAACACATGAGGACTTCTAAAAGTAGATAGAGAGGTAGAGTGAGATCTAAACAAGGCAGAAATGATAGAGAAAGAGAGAGAGAATCATCGCTTATTTATAATCTCTGTTATTCTCTGCCTTGATTCAGGCTCAGATCATACATTAGATCTCTCTGAAACAAGCCATGTTTCCTCTCCTCGCCTCTCAAACTCAGCTTCTATCTTTGGCTGCCATCACTGTCACCCAAATAGACTGTCTCTCTATTTCACTCTCTCACACAAACCCCTGAAAAAAATAATAAAAACAGAGAAAAAGCAAAGGTAGAGATATATATTGTACATCCCTGGTGCGGCTTTTATCTAAAAAGCATCAGCTGGCCACAAATAAATCCAGTTGGCTCACTTTTTGTAGTCAGGGTTGAGCGGACTGTCAAAGGCTAGTCTTGAGGACCAAATCCGACTGGCCTCTGCTGGTTCCTCTCCCACCTTATGATTGGTTCACAATGAAACTAGCTCAGTTTATCTGAAAACTGCATTCTCCCAGCTATAAGAAGTCCAAACCAGGGATCCTTTGATTTGTCTTCAAGCATGAACAACAACCTGACAGAGAAGTAACAGACAAATGAAGCATCCAAACCCATTTATTTTATGAAATGATACTTCATGAGGTGTACGCCAAATGTGACACCTTTTGGCTAGTATGACTAAGGCCTGTATACGCCACTGAGTTCGTCCAGCTGTTTACAATTCCAATAAGAATCATATAAGTGATCACATCCTAGAAACAACCTAAAGTAGCATCATAAAGATAAGCTAAGAGTTGTCTAAAACCCATTGATATGATAAATAAGACCAATCTAATACAAGCCAACAAGAAGTGAATGAGGTTAACAAATCTAGATTCTTCTATAACCCAAGGTATCCAATACATTTAAATCTTACAATTCAAATAGTAGGGGAGAGTCGCCATAATTACATTACATAACATTTTTCACTTTTCCCTCTTTTACTCAGAGATTTCTTTACCTTCGTATGCAATATTTTCAGGCTAACAACCTACATGTGTCTGCTATCATAAACCACCAAGTTTGAAAAAACAAGTCGTAGGAATTAAACCGAAAGTGGACGCAAGTGATTACACCTAGGTAGTTAGCGAATTTGATTTATGGTAGTTGTAAAAATATTATACAACCCTGATCTGATTTAGAATATAATTCTAACCCTTTGTTCCTCTCCCTATTTGGTGAAAAGCAAACAAACAAGCAAACAAAGGGGAAAATTACTCAAGCTGTGCTCGCACATCTAGGTAGTTACTAATGTAACATATGTTACAAATGAGCCCTGGGTCGCGCCCATGCTTCGGCGTTCCTTACAGACCTGAACTAGCATGCATGACGTGGAAACTATGCTAACTGAAAAAGGACACATACATGCAGACAACCGTGTGGATTAAAACACACTTTATATTTGAGAAATACCTCTGGATTTTAATTTTTACTGGCTTTGTGCTAAACCAGTTTTCTGGCCGCCATTCCCTGCAGAGTGGACGAGTCCTGTTGATATTTCTCAGGGATGTTTAGTGCTGGCCACATGCCGACGTGATTAGGTCATGATGGCATTTATGTAGCAAGAGAAAACGTGCGTGTTACAACTGTAATGCGTTACATTTAAGGCGACTCTCCCCTACTTTAACCACAAAGAGATCTATACTCACTATACTTTACAGGTCTCTTTTGCATTGTCTTCATATCTCTCTCTTTCTTTAAAGTGTAATAAAATGTTTTCTAGAGACTATCTGCACCCAGCTTCTTGGCATGTAAGTCTAACTATCCCAGCTCAAGCACGTTCTAAGCTCCCCAATGATAAAGGACAATTGACTTGAAATAACAGCACCTCCCAGATCCATTCCTTGTATTTTGTGTACATGGAGTGTGTTTGCACCCTGTATACCGCAGCTGCTGTCGATGGGGTCACCCATCATCTGGTGGCTACAGTTGTCTTTCTGCCATGCTGGCATCAAGGTCAAATACTCACTTTCTGCTGATGGACTACACACACGTGGGCACACACACTCTCTTTAGAGCAGTATCACAGTACTTACAGATGTGGATTGCAGCAAATCTCACTTCATAGCGCTATCAAGTGCTCATTGCTGTGTACCCACGAATAATGACAAGTTTACGTATTTCCTCTCTTGCATCAGACCTGTTAGGCATATCTCCGTTTTTATATGTGAAATCATTTTACTGTGTTGGTACAACACACACTGTCTAAACCATTTACTTGATACTTTTTCCTTTATATGTAATTGTATGTTGTATACTTTAATCTGTTAAAGTTATAAGGTTAAGATTTCAGTTGTAGTTGATATGGAGACAGCTATGGTTCAGTCCAGTCCTGTAGTTCCATTCTAAAGGACATATGTATCAACTGTGGGGGCAGTAACTGAAAATCTTAAAGCTGCGTAATTGATTTTTGGGCCACTTGAGGGCAGTAGAGCTAGCTGAAAACACAATGTTGACATATTACCACCTCATAAAGTGGTGATGGGGAATGTGCTTGCAAGCAACTGAAACAATTTACACGTCAAGCAGACAACATTAACAACATTAGCATTAATTTGGAGTCACGTTATTGGCCACCTGATGAGTGTAAGCTCAATATTCACTCTCCTTTTAGCTCTGTTTTGGTCCTCCTGTCTCTTTAACTGATACATGCACCAGTGTGTGCACCAGCTAGTCTCTAACTTTGTCCGTCTGCTGTTTGGTGCTGGGCAGGTAGTGGGCAGGGTTTTTTTAGAGCTTTCTTGCTGAAAACAGCTGCTGTGTCTGGAAGCAAAGTTGATGAAAGTGGTGCAACTGAACCAAAAGAGTACATTTTTTGAGTTGGGTAATGTATGCTCTGCGGGTTCATGACTACGAACCCCTTTCACATTACACATGATGATTCAAATATTGATTAGTGCAGTTTTAAGGATTGTAACTTTAATAAAAAGACAAGTATGGTTTAAAGACCAACAATGGTTTTGAATATGTTGACACTAAACAGCTAAGTAAACCCTATAGGTTTACAGATAGATAAGGTAGATGAGAGTTTTCAAACATGTTTCCTCAGGAAATCTATATGAGGTTTATAGGTTTTTCAAAACTGTGAAGGATTAAACAAGGATATCAGCTAAAATCAATATGTTCCAAAGCCTCAACCAAACACTTTGTGGGCGCGCACTCCAATATCTCTTTCTCTCTGTCTCTCTTCTGTTCTGCAGCTATTTCTCTCTATCACTCCGTCTCCATAGCTCGTCGTTCTCGCCTCGGGTGCAGGCTGTTGCTAAGAAACGGATAGGGGAGCCGGTGTATGTTTTAGATATGCTTTCCTTCTTTTTATTTTTTCAACTCTCTGTGACGAGTGCAGAACTTTTTCACTGGGAAATGTCAGAGAAAATCAATCCCTTCCACCCTCCTCAACTTCATTTTACTGTCTCTCTCTCCAGATCTGTTCCTTCTCTCTTTTTCTTTCTCTATCTGTGCTAGCTTCAGTCTAAATATACCTCAAGAACTCAGCCTGTCTCTGCTTGATTTTCTTGACTCTTCTATGTATTGACAACATTTCTCAGCTCTTCTTGGCTTTCTTCAGTTTTCTAACAAGAAGCTGTCCTTTGGTTTATTGTCTTGACTTCTTTAAAGAAGACGAAAAGAAAAGTTGTTCTTTTTTATTTTCTCAACTTTGCCATTCACCCAGAACACTGGTTGGTTCAAGACCTTTCTAAATACCAGCTCAGTGGATTTTTCCATTATTTCTGCACACCAAAAACAGTTTCTTTATTTTTTTCCCTGGTTCCAGACCTCTGAATCACTGCTCACATCTCCAGTTTTTTTCAGTGATTCAAAAAGATCCTATGTTTTGGTCATTAACTGCTATTTCCCTGGTTGAGAAAACAACCAAGCCAATCAGAGCTCTGTAGGTGGGATGAAGAATGGATATGTCATTGTCCTGTGCCTGAACCAAAGAGGTCATCCATGCCAGGTATTCATGAATATTCTACCTTAGCTTGTTTTTTTTGACTCATCTTTATGTGCTTGAAATGGTCCATAACAATCACAATAATAGCTCTCCTTTGTCATGATTAGGGTGGTTGGAGAGTCACACAACGAAGGCAAATTTGAGACAGCTCACGCTGTTTCTCCCCTTAAGTGTGTCATCCAGTTGACATATATGTCCAAATATAGTTTGTGAAGTTATACTTAATCTGTAGTAAGTAATGCCCTTCACAGGTGACTTAGAATCTGACCACTGCTGACACTGCCGACAATGGCAGAACTTAACCCATACCTCACCTCAGCACCCCTGCGAGGACCTTGGCTTGGTTCAGCCCACCATTAGCCTAAGGTGAAGGGCAAGACCACTTTGGGTGAAATGAGGGGTGAAGGAACACATTGACTCTGTCTGCAGAGGGGCAGTGCTAATGAAGAATAGATTATGTCAATTAACACTCACAGCAGGGAGACATTAATCAGCTAATGATGGTTCAGTGACACCCAGAAAAGAGGTGGTTGCTCGGAAGAGGTAAAAAGAATTTGTGCTTTAAGTCACTGACTGAGAGACTTAACAGTATGTGTAGCCACATGGACATGGTTCATGTGCAGGGTATGTGTCTTGTACATACAATTTATCTTTGCACACAGATTTGTGAAAACATGCCCGTATGTTTCTTAACCCTTTATTGTTACTGTTGTACTTTACATTAATCATGTTATTTCTGGGTTCACGAACCGCCAGTTCATCATGTTGTGGGATGTAGGTAGCCTAACATTGCCAGACCAATTCGCAAATGCAAAGTGTGAGTGCAGTTGTTTGTTCTTCTTTTAGAGAAAATATACCGTCCAGTTAGTTTAATGCTGACGCGATAGCAGAATCAGAACGTTCAGCCATCTTGGCTGCCGGTGATGGTTGTTTAATGCCTCCACGGCGCTCCTCTGTACAGTCATTGTATCAAACCCGCCCCGTATTAGATAAACAGTTGTGATTGGCCCAATCCTGGCCAGGTTGGCTGGAAACCTGTCTGAATGGGAGGGGGACCAGACGCATCTGCCAGAGCAAATAAAACATGATTTGTCTGGTTTCCAGGCTACGATGTAGGTTATATTAGTGAATTTTGTGTAAATACTGAACTTGTGAAGACTGCCTTCCACTACTTTGCACCTTATGAAAAGAATTACAGCGGATTTAACTACAGCTGTTAACTTCAAATCTATTTAGTAATGTCTGTGATTGTCTCAGATTCTGTATGTGCTTTTGTTATGTCTGCCTATGGTTGTTTCTCTCTCTTTCTGCTGTACTCAGGTCTCTTACACATATATACCTATGCATAACCCTACATGTAGGGAAATACACATCCACCCATCTACATGTACCTGTACACATGAATTTCATCCATCGCCTCCATGATTTGAAATCCATGTAGCCCACTAGTTCTTTTCATCTGTCTATATTTGGTCTTCCCTTTTGCCTCCAGTTATTCTTACTATTCTAAGTAAGTATTCATCAAGTGTATCCATTATTTTAGAAGGCTTTACACCTAAATAGATAAATGAAATACACATTTAATGTCTCCTTTAACACCGGTCTAATATGATTTAAACATTTCGCACCATGACCAAAATATCGGCGAAGTTTGCATAGATTTCTCCACATTCCCTCCAACACTTAAATGATGCAGACAAATTGTATTCATTATATGTATTTGAGGTTATCAAATGTATCTGTATATATATTTTTCAAGCATATTTTCTCACAAGCCCACTTCTTTAACCTCTCGCATCTCTTCTATGTATATGCATGCATACACACACTGTAACTTTCACACACGTTTGCTCTCAGGGATTGGCCTGGAGACAACACAGTCATGCTGCCTGTCTGTATATTTTGTGCAGGTAGTCTTTGTATAGCTAATGAGCTGTAAAATGTAGGCCAGCGCTGTTTCTCTGTACTCTGTAGAAGAGAACGATATATGGACCACTGCTTCTCAAAGTGGGGTTTGGGGCTCCTCAGGGATCGCTGGGTCCAGGCAGTCCCCGGGAGAAAGAGGCAGAGTTTAATTTCTTTATAATATAATGCATTTAAAATGAAAGTATCTTTAAGAATGAATGTTGCAGTCTTATATTTATTCTCACCACCACTATTTACCACTACCTACCACTATCTATTTGAATATGGTATGGTCAGCCCTGCAGTTCAGTATGAAATGAACAACCTGCACTGACATTTACATAATTGGGAAAGAGAGAAAGGAAAAAAGAAAGAGAAAAAGCCAGTTTTACAGTCAATAGAAAATATAAATTTACCCTGTTTCCTGAGGATTGGTATGCCTCCATGTGCAGCTGATTAAATTTGGGTGCGCTTGATTTGCGCCAGCAGGCAGCTGTGTGCGCTGGTTGTGAGATGACCATGGTCTGTATATGAAGAGGCATGCAGTCATCAGAGAAATGGCTATTGTATATAGCTTATACAATATATGGCTATTATATGCCTCAGCCTTCTGCCGGACGGCGTCCGAGCACAAATATGTGCATTCATGTCGCTTTGATCTAAAACGGAAATTACAGCAACAGCTCCCATCTGTTTCCACGCGTGACGACTCTATCTGCTGACATATTCTGGCACATTTGCATCCCACATTGATTTATGGCTGCAATAAAGCCAATTAACGAGAGTGCCAAAATTTTCATTTTCCTACTGAAACGGTCAGAGACGCTTATTTTATTCTTTGTTCAAGCAGGCGGTCTGGATTGCTTTTTCTGCTGAGAGCATTACTCAACTCACACGCTTGCGCGCACACACACATGTCAATGCTCGCACAGACAGCGTGTGATTAGCTAGTGTCTGGCCGGCAGCCAGCGCTGACGTGACAGACTGTGTTAACATGTGGCAAAAAAGTTACAGAGGCAGTTGGGCAGACATATGCACTGAGCAGGCGTTAGCGTTTAACCTGGTGTTTTTAAAAGAGAAAGTGATCAGAGAGACAGCTGGGTCCAGGAGTTAAAGGAAGCTATGTCATTCATTTTATTGTACATATACAACAGCAGGCACAAATGCAATACCCTTATCAGTATCACCAGTTTGGCTTTGATTAAAGCTGCGCTTGGCAACTTTCAGTGACAGCCCCAAATAGCAGCATGAGGTGATTTTTCTCATCAGCCAGAAAGCCTGAAAGGCAACATAAACATCTTCTTTTCGGCTGCAGTTAGGAGTTTCAGACATTTTTAGTGCAGTGGCAGTGCTCATGGAATACCTGCTCTTTACCCTCACATTGTTGTACACTAAAGTTTTGTGTTTATTACCCGCTATCTCGTACCAGTGACTGTACTAACACCAGAATCGAAATTGGGCTAATTAGTGTACAGAAACTCAGTCTTACAGTTTTTGATTTCCAATTCCATATTTGACTAGCTGTTATATACAATTTACATTTTGTATTGCAGCTTTAAGTTGCATGCAAGAAGGCAACGCTACTCAGTGAACATCTTTTACAGATATTGGTGCTGCAGTTCCCAGAAGTGTTTTGCAAGCAGAGACAGCATGAGGACCACGGTGCACATGAAAGGCAAATCACTGAACATGATCTCCAGAAGTCGGCATGCCAAAATAACAAAAGCAACAGCCAACAGGGCTGAACAAACCTAAATAAACACTTGGCGACTGTCATAGTAATTGCACTAATAATAAACACAACTAACTAAGAAATAAATATACTCAGCTGTCAAAGTAAAAGCATAACAAGTCTTGAACTTAACGAGGGTTTAAGGCTGAGGGTCTGCTAGAGTGACCCTGGCCGTTTATAAGACCACACAAGCAAGTAAACACAAAGTCCTAGTGTCTGGAAAAGCACAGTCAGTGTTACTGCCAGTGTGAACTTCAAACATCTGCCCAGCTGCGGCCAGCTCCAGGATCAGCACCTTGGAGAGCGCCAGAGCACGCAGCCCTGTTTGACCCGTTTAGCTGCGCACAAAAACAATCCACAGAGAGTGTGTGGACACAAATGTGGATCTTTGAATCTCATATATATATATATATATATATGTGTGTGTGTGTGTGTGTTTTGTTTTTTTTTTTACTTTAAAGTTTTTATTACTTTTTGAAAGGCTTGGTACATGGCATGCATATATGATTGTTTCCAGAATACAGGAACACATGGCACATGTTTACATTACATTATGGAGGCAGACTTCCGTACATGAATCCAGAAAAAAGTAAACAAATAAATCCAGAAGGAAAAGAAATAAACAATACAAGAATCTCATAATTTTAGTAAACATTTATATCTGTTTGTGGTTGTTGTTTTTTAAACATTGAATATCAGATTCAATATCAGATGGAATTTACAATGTGAGGCATGATTCCACCATATTCTGTTAAATGTGGTGTTTGTATTAATGGACATTCAGATGTTCTGTGTATTCACCAAGATATTTGTGAGCATAAAATTGATTGATCCTCTCATCATGACTAATGCTGCTGCTACGTCCTGCTCTTGTTCATCAGTAAAATAAAAGTTGCATACTTAAAAAACCCCAGAAAGTATCACTAGGGACGAATGACCAAATGACGACTACCTGATTATTAAATTAAATTAATTAAATGCTTTCAAGGCGTATCGATAAGGAAATCTGGTTAAGTGAATTACAATATACCTGCAGATAACAACATGTTGTCTTTGTGCCTATTTGGGTATATAGGTGTGTACTCAGTACAGTATATTGAGTAATGGCAGAGGAGAGTGAAGTAGGGGAAGGGGAGACATGGAAAAGAGAGAATAGGTCATCGTGGTCAGCAGTTGCTGGTTGGCCGGTGTCTTTGCCCGATCCTTGCTATCAATCGGCTGAGACGTTTTCACCTTTTTGCTAAAAATAGATGGCTGACCTCACCACAACGCTGAGGAGGAAGGGAAATTAAAAATAAATAATACATATGGGATATGGGTTTCTGGTGGAAAAACATCAGGCTGGAGAGGGGAGATCTAGAGGGAAGGAGGAGGAGGCAGTGAAAGGCAGGAAGAGGCTATAAAGGAAAGAGGTAAAGGAAAGGAGAGGAAGGCAAGTGAACACCGCTGCTTTCTAAACTCTTTGACGCTCCACTCAAAAACAAAAAGTAAAACAAGACTTTCAAACTGCACATTTGACTACATGATGTGTTTAGATGTTTTTTTCAGGCACTACCTAATAGAGAAGCCCCTTCAGGAAGGAAAAATAAATAAAACAATATAACAATACATATGCTCACAGTTTTATAATAAGTCAAATTATAGGATAATAACTGGACTTTTGAAGTTAAATAGAAAAAATAACTGAAATGATGATAAAAAAATATTCAAAGTATTATGGAATTGTGACATACTAAGTCAAGATTTTTATATAAAAAGTCAATCAGTCATCAGATACTAACTGAATGTATGAAGATATTAGTTAACATTGTGACCAAGTCAAACTTTTCCAGGATTTAAATGTTTGTCATTTTGTTTAAAGTATCTCCTAATTGTAGCTTACTGAATATTATTTTTCTAGCATGATTTCTCCCTGGCCACCTGTTACTGTCTCAAAACTGTGACAGACTAAGTAACAGTGCCAAGCTGACCACCTGACAATATGAATAGCTGACTGACTGATTGGATGATTAAAACACTGGTAACTAAATGGTGGACCTGCCACATGAATGAACCACTAGGCTGTAAAACAGTTGTCAGTGTAATTGGGATACAGTATGTCTTAAGTTCTTAAAGTAACTATCCATGACAAGTATGAATAATTACATTTCCATTTTATAATTATGTTCTATAAAATAGTATCCATTCACCTGAAGGCCAAGTCATGAAAGCTTTTGCAGGAAACATTTTAGATTTAGATTTGGCCTAAAAAGAGGAGGAGCTGGGTAGTTACCATGAACACTAATAGCCACAATGGCTGAATAGACTGAATGTAACAGAACCCTTGGAGGTGGAACAGAGTGCACATTGGTACATGGTTATAGATGAAGTTTGCAGTTTTGCCGATGGTGGGACAGTAAACAAGTCTGCTTCTCTTAAATGAACAAATAAATGAATGGATGTGTTAGTTACTTAATCTGTAAGGTGCTTTACGTCTAAAAACATCATAGAAAAAACGTATTAAAGATGAAAAAAAGAGACTAAGACCGTTCTCTGTCTGACTCGCTGTTGAAAATGCTGACTGACTGTTCAGGTAGAGGCTGTTCAACAGCTGACAGAGAATAAAAAAAAAAAGAAAAGCACATTCTCAAGGCTGCAACAATATGTCTAACTGAATGATTTCTCCCTCTTTTACTTTTATATTCAGTCTGATGTATCTTTCAACTGGTGGACACCTGAACTTATGCAAATTCCTCTTCACTCCAGCAAGGTGACAGTTTCAGTCCCTGTTTTGATCCCAGTCGAGTTGACAGACAACTTCTCTTCAGTTCTGTCCCTCTCTCTCTCTCTTTTTTTTCCTTTTGAGTAGAGAATAATCCTCGGTGTGATGATCCAAACTCCCTCTCCCTGCAGAGTTGGACTCATAGGGTTTCATTCACTACGCTCGCCGCGAGACAGCAACTGTTATGCTTTTCCAAGAGGAAAACTAACAGCAGGAGGTTAAATAAAATAAGCATTCAGTAACATGAGAACATGGAATAAGTATAGTGCTTAAGTAAAAAAAACAGATATATGCTGACAGTCATAATATTCAAATTCTGTAGTAGGGTGTTTTGTTTTCATGGAGCTGCATCCAAAAATACATGTACACGAGTTAAAATCGTTGGAATGGAAAAGGATTTAGCATCCTTACCATTTATTTACTTTCCTTAGAAATGAAGTACTGCAGGTGATTCAGATAGTAATGAGATAATGTGGGTAATACAGTTTTTTATTTCTCACTTTGCCCCTGTGTGTGCAGATGAAGTTGAAAATTGTGCCTCTAAACAAGCTTATAGTCTATCTACTCCCACTGCGCTGGAGTGTGTAAAATTAAATAAATAAGGATTTAAAAGTGGATCAGCAAATTTTTTAACAAAGATGCAGTCGGCGCCGTAATTCTCACAGGTTAGAGTGAACATCTGTTTAAATGTGCTTTCTAAATGAAATACCCAGCCTTGTTCCTTGGTGCTTTGTCTTCATCTACTAAAGCAAAAAAAGAACAAAAAAAAAAGAAAAGAAAGGGATTTAGAGGAAGAAGGGAAACAATAAAATCCACTTAAGAATAGCTCTTTTGCACAAACATTATAGTCCCCTCAGACAGTCTAAACACATTTATTATTGCACAGCTAGTCATTTACAAAAGCCCAGACAAGTTTAGTATCTACTATACCACATGCTCTCTTTCTCATTTTCCATCTATTCTCTCCATACTGGCTCCCCCACCCCTCCCGTCAGTCTGCCTCTTTATTCTAATACAAAAAACACAAGAACCAATTTGTCTTATTCCACACATAGAGATGCTTGAGAGCTGGTCTGACATAATGGAGAGTAAAAGATGGGTAAGAGCAGGGAGACTAACAACAGAATTCCAAGTACGGTAGGAGCTTTGTGCCGTTTTCACACATTGATATCCTTTTGATGCAAGGGATGTTTGTGTACTGAATTTTCTCGCCTGTGACTGAAAGTGTATATCTGGCACACCATGTTCATCTGTCAGAGCCATCTGGGGCCTTTCTGTGTGGAGTTTGCACGTTCTCCTCGTGCCTGCGTGGGTTCTCTCCAGGTACTCCGGCTTCCTCCCACCATCCAAAGACATGCAGGTTAGGTTAACTGACGACTCTGAATTGCCTGTAGCTGTGACTGTGAGCTGGCTCTGTGTGTCAGCCCTGTGATTGACCGGCAACCTGTCCAGGGTGTACCCCGCCTCTCGCCCAATATCAGCTGGGATCGGCTCCAGCCCTCTGAGGGTAAGCGGATATAGATAATGGATGGACTTGAACTTAACATGAGCAGCTGAGAGTCTTTACTGAGACTTGACTCCTTTGAGACTCAAAGCGTAGGCTATGACATGGTAAAATCCCAGAATATAAAATAAAACAGGCATGCTAAGCATGACCACACAGCTTGAACATTCAATTATTATGGCTGTGTATTAAAAGGACTTGATCTCAGACCTGCAGTTGACTTGTAATCTTAAGGTCAGTTCAGACCAAAGATTTGGGACGAGACAAAACCGTTTTAGAACGTTGCTTCGACTCAAGCCAGCTGATGGCGCCGCCTTCGACTCAGCTTGTCAAATCGCCAGAGGCCGGTTTTAGAACGTAAGGCACGTCACCTGTTTCAACATCCAATCAGCTTGTAGCAAAGTCAGCCGATCATCTCGATGCTCTCGTTTTTTTATGTTTTTGCCGTTTCATCAATACTAGAAATGCAACTGTTTAACTCACTATCCTCCTTCATTTAAGACGCTACAAATTATATCCAGCTTCAAAAAAGTCTGAAAAGCCGGCACTTGGACCGGAAGTACAGAGAGTCATTGCTATGGAAACTATATATACGTCTCGTCTAGTCGCATTGGTGTAAACTGGCAGGTTTCATAACGTTGCAGACCGGCGCATTGAAAGTTTCAACTTGTCTCGTTGCAAATCTTTGGTCTGAACTGGCCTTAACTTGTCTTCAAGGACTGAAGACAAGTCTTGAGACTGACTTTGACAAGACTTGACTTAGACTTATCTCAGTTGACTTGAGATTTGACCTGGACTTGATACTTGACTTGAAAGACATTTTGACAAGACTTTATACTTAATACTTAAAATTGACTTGGTTGACTTCAGACTTGACTTGTACTAGCCTGCAAGAACTTTAGAACTGACTTAAGACTAGATTTGACAAAACTATACTTGGACTCGTCCCTGACTTGAAACCAGCTCTGTCATCTGGCACAGAATCAGTTGAAACAAACCAAGAAAATAGGTACTAACAGTTGTTAGTACAAGTAGTAGCAATGGTGACAGTAGCTGTGGTAAATAATGTTGAAACATAAAGAAAAAACACAAACTCATTTGGTATTCTTGAAACAAGAACAAGGCAAAATCTGGTAATATTATCAGTCGCCTATAGCAACAGTGTTCTCACAATAATGCTGAACGTATTTTATACTGGACTTGCAATGACAAAAATGTAATCACACAAGTTGCATTTGTAGGCAGCAAAACCCTTTCTCAGGATTATTGAATGATAAAGTAATTAGTCTAATTTATATTGGCCATAGACTGCAGCCCTTTGTTTCCACCTGTTCATTTTCCCTTTTCCTCTCTGTTCATCCAGCAGTTGATTAAACTAACGGGTGGATTTCAAAGCTTTTAATGGTTCCCATTGAGGGGCTGGGCAGTGTGCTGCTGGATGATTCACAGTGAACGGACATCAGGTTCTAATGAGGCACAAAGAGAATGGAAGGAGTTTGTCTGGACTAATTTCATTAGCGTCCTGCTGTCCCCAGTCATTGTAGTCAGAGATAAAGAGGACATTCTCAGATGGGGCATAATAGTCCAGAGGACAGCATAACGCTCAGAAAACAGCTGATATATTGTTTATGGAATTGTGGCCTGCGAGGGGTGTGTGCATGTGCGTGTTAAACAGGAAATCAGAATTAAAGATGCAATGTGTGCTATTTTTTTACACACACATTGATATGTCATCGTCAAATTATTTGTGATACTTCAGTGCAGTAATGAGGCTGTGTCTGAAATTTGATTGTTATGCTAAATCTCACAGCTGTGTTACTGTAGGTTGAGACTACATTTCCCATAAACTCAGGGAACTTGCTGGTCCCACATCCCCCTCTTTGGTGCCCTTTGGTTTACTGAAAACGATCTGACTCATTTCTTCCACCAGTTACCATTACCAAAATGATATCATACCGTACCTTAATTACAAGTAGCCTAGGGGGAAAAACTAAGTTTTGCAATTACAACTCCTAGTTGTGATTCCAAGTTGGATATTTGGGGAATTTCTGGGAGCTATAAATATTTCCCACAGCTATACAAATGTCAACAAATTGGTGGCAAACATGCAAAATATTCCATCATGACTAATGTTTCATCTTTTCCATAATCTGGTTTTATCATAATCTCAAAATTGGTAACTTGCGAATTTTGAAATGCAATTAGTGCAATGTTCAGTGTAGAATTTTAGTGCAACTTATCACATGCCCTCAAATTTAGCTTACAGCTCAAAACCCACAAGCTAGTGTGTGACTTTTATTCAGGAGATCAGAGTTTGTGTACTGTTAAAGATCCAACATGTCCTCATACCTAAACGACAGAATAGATCGTTTGCCAGTGACTCCCAAGACAACGTATATGACCGTTGTAGAGTAGTCATGGTAACAATAATAAACACGCGGTTAACGTTGTGAAACGGTCGCAGTTTGGTTAGGTTTAGGCACCAAAACTACTTGGTTAGGTTGTAAGTGAAGTTATGTACGTAAGTTAAGTTACGTCACGTGACTTACGATTTATGTCACATGACTTACTAATGTGACTTACTAACGTAACTTGACTTACGCAACTTAACGTTACGATCTTCGGTTTCACGCAAAGCAGTCTCCTGGGTGAAAGTCCTGTGTTTGACCCATCCATCCACCCTCACCTGACTTCCTCTTTTGCTCCTGTCATAATTACTACGGCCACTTTAGGTCGCCGGCTAACAATAAACATAAATATGGGTCGTAATAAGCTGCTTGCACAGACAATCTATACGGTTGTACTTTTGGGGGTGGGCGGTCTGTAAAGATCAGCAATTCATGTTCTCCTATTAATTTCCCTAACCTCAACCATATATATTGTATAAAGTATGAATTTAAAAAACACTGACATTGAACGGAATCCGGGTTTTCCTAGAATAGTCCAGTATGTTTAAACATAAATACCAAGACATTTTATGTTGGTGCAGTAAACCCTTCCTTCATTTTCAGTGATAAAGGGGAATTTCAATTTGCTGGCAGCCACAAGCTCATTAACAAATGTTTTTACTGTCAAATCACGGGCTAAATGTTTTGAAGTATAAATTGATGGTGGTGGTTGCACAGTGTATTAACAATGCTTCGGAAAATGGGCAGTAAACAAAAGGGAACTATACACTTTTTTTGTGTCTGGCTTCACTTGTTAATGAACCATACTAGATATAACATTAAAAAGAGCTCACTTAAGCCTAATTTATCTGGTGTGACTACAGGGCTAGCAATGGGGGTACCATCATGGAACGATGCATAAACGATGATTTATTATTTATTTTTTCATTCTGTTGACATGGCATGAATGGAGGCACACAATGTAAAATGCAGTGTAGGGCCACACAGCAGCGACCAGCTGATTTATTGAGGACTCACTGATGCCAATAATATGCACAAAACACTTAGCTGATAGTTGAGGATTAAACTGGGTTAAATTGAATTCTCCTGCTGTTTGTCAAAATGTTAAATTGAGCATTTGAGGAAAAGTGTGCACTTTGTAGCTGCAAGAACATCTCTCTCTCTATGTCTCTCTCTTTATCTCACTCACCCTCTCCCTCTACTTCTCTCAAGGTGCCATTAAAGAAATCCCCAATTACTCCTAATAATGATGTAATCAAGCACGGCTGACGTGCCAGCGAGCTATAATTAAGTTATTAATTAGCTGAATAATGGGGTTTTTATTCACCGACACAGAAGCCAGAGTCTC
This sequence comes from Maccullochella peelii, assembly GCA_002120245.1. Classification (NCBI taxonomy): domain Eukaryota; kingdom Metazoa; phylum Chordata; class Actinopteri; order Centrarchiformes; family Percichthyidae; genus Maccullochella; species Maccullochella peelii. The sequence goes on along the minus strand of LKNJ01000482.1, from coordinate 139,989 downwards.
CCACGGCAAGAAGGTGTGTGTTTATGTGTGTGTGTAGGTGAGATGTGACAAGGTGTGTGTGTGTGTGTGTGTGTGCGTGAGCAAAACAGACAGAGGGAAGCAGAGACAGAGAAGCGTGTGTGGGCGAGCCAATGATGTAACAGTCAGAGAGGAAGGAAGAGAAAATAAAATGACTGTAATTTTGTTGGAAAAGGGTTTCATTCTGCCAATAACAACACGTGTATTATATAAATATGATATTCACATTTTTTTTCCAATGGTTCATTAGGGACAAACACACATATTAAGTCATTTACCAGATCCTGTGTTTTCTCCTCCAATTACAGCGCAGTATCACGGCCCCTTAAGAGCGTTATGATAATATTTCACCTTATTTGCTCTCTGAGCTCCACCGCCGGAGGCCAGTTTAACCTTCTCACATGTTGTGCTGAGTTCACGCCGTAGATGGCAGGCTGACAAAAACACATCCACGCAATACATAATTACCTGGACATGAATAATCCGAGGTGGCCCCTGTGACTGCAGAGGTGCACTGCCGGTTGATCCAATTAACTTTATACTAAGGGCCTTAATTTATCTGAAAATGGCTGCGCTTCTCCAGGGAGGTTGATAATGTCAAGCTTCTCATTCACAAAACAGCTCTTCTTTCTTTATTCCTTTCTGTCTGTGTAGTAGGTTTTTTTCCCCTCTCTTCTCCCAACCTAACATAACCTAAAAACCACAAACCGCCCTGTGTGGACCGAGATTATTTTCATTTTAAAACAAAAACGTAGTAGTGTGGATGTAGCCTTAGCAACAGTGTCACACTGTAGTTTCCCATTTTCATTTTCACCATTTTCAGACATTGCTGATAACATTTAAACATCATGCATTTAAATGAGTCTTCTGTATGTATAACCCGTTTGGTTATCACTGAATGGGAAAGCAAATAGGAACCAAAGTGACTGGCTTTAATGGAGATTTAGAGATTCCTGTGTCTCCTCTTGCCTGCTTCCATCCGCTGTCTGGCCGCGCTGTTTGACCTTGGTGTGTGATGCAAGGTCACAGCACTGCAGTGGCCTAATACTCTAGTTTGACTATTGTGTGGAGTGTGCAGCCCTCTGTGTGTTTGTGTGTAAAATATGTAGGGCTTTATAAATGGAGGGGAAACGCTCTTCCTCACTTTCTCCCCATTCACGTCTCTGTCATCCTCCCTCTTTCTCTCCCCTCTCTTTTGTCCTCCATCCCTTTGCCCTCCCATATATTGTCTTAGCTATCAGCCAACCCGCCAATGGCTCTTATTCTTCAATAAGTGGACGCGATCCCGTCCCACTGGAGGAAAGAGGATGGAAGCCGACTGAATACAGAAAGGCCTTTTATCTCTTTCTCTCTTTCCCCTTGCTCCCTCTCTTTATCTCTCCCCCTCCCCCTTTTGCACTCTCTGTGTGTGTCTCTGGAGATTGCTCTGAATGCCGGGTGCATGCTGAGCGGTCCGGCGCTGCCGCCATTGCCTATTGCGGCCTATGCTAACAAAATTATCAACTTGACAGACCGCGTTGCTAGTTTGACTCACCTTCACCTTCCTGCTTTGTACACTCTCCAGCCTCTGCCAGCCTATTGAGCGCCGGCCTTGGCTGGGCAAACACAGAGATCTGGCTGTAGAGAAGCCTTAGGCCTATGGAATAAAGATGTATTAGGCGCTTGAGTCTAGTACTCATTCAGCCTTGAGGGCATATTCAAGTTGACAGCAAAAAGCTTAAAGAGGATAAAACAGTCAACAGGGAGAGGGGAGAAAGTGATTCTACTTATAATTATCATGTGTGTAATCTGCGGGCAAATGAATCAAATTCCTAAAAGCCAATCAGCTGATTTTAAAATAAACTGTAACTGTAAACAGCTTTTTAGTTCAGTTTTTATTTCCGTGTCATAACATTTCACACTTAATTACAGATCTAGATCATAAACACATGTTCCGGTAACACATAGTAAAGCCAAAAGAACGACATCAATTGTAGCATTATATGTGCATTGACAAAATTTCAACTAACATAAGTTTATGTACAAAATTTCGAATTAATACATTTCAAATAGCAAAAGAAGCTGGTAAAAGAGGCTTTTTTAAAATTCTGAATAAGGTCTTTTTTTCCCTCATATTCCAGGTTTCTCTAAGTGACTGGCTAATTCAAAAGTTTCATGCTTTCCATGTTTAAAAATGTATTTCTGTTTTTTATTATTTTACGAAACAATATTATGTGGTTCCAAGGACGTGTTTTGTACTGCCAACTACGTTTTTCTGGTTAAAAAAAATACTTAATTTAAATTATTTTAAGTAGGGCTATAATATAGAGGTTTATATGGCCTTTTTTTTGTTATACTACCTCATTATGGAGAGCACAATAAGCAATATTATCATTTTATCATTGAGAATGGCACAAATTCACTTTACTCCTTCCATTTATTTATGTAAATTGCAAACAATGTTGCACCTTCCTTGTTTTACCCTTGATTAAAGTATATACACACACACTATGGGGTCACTATTAAGGGTCTGTGTAACCCTATAAAATCTTCCATTCACTACATAATCTACTCTTTTGATCACGTCAAACACAAACACAGCTGGTTGGATTAGAGATTCATACATTTGATTTATATCAGTCATTTTAGTCCTTAGTTGATATTGTTAATTACATCCATTTGAGGAATTTATTTTTAATATTGTCACCGTTCTAGCAGTACATTTGCTTGCTCTCTTAACAGCCATTGCAGCCAAATGTTTGAAATACTAAGGGTTTAACTAAGGCAATGTACCGTATAACAATTTTAAATTGTGATAGGACATACATATGGAGTAACATAATTGACTATTGGGTGGGTGCATTTATCAAAACCAAAAGTATATACATTTCATTCCACATGTAACTTTTGTTCTGTTTTCAGTTGTATGAGTTGAATACCTAACCCTTGCAGTATAGGCGCCTTCCTGTGCCTGCTTATGTCAACCTCTCACAGATCATCTGAACCAGGAGCTCATGGTAATTTAAGAGCAGTGACCAACACCAAGCCTGCTTCTTCTTCTACATTTTATTACACATACTTTAGCTCCATGGCAACATATGGGCATGTATTACATAGGAGATTGGCCTTATGCGGTCTGCTTGATATGACTATAGAGATATTCCAACTTTTCCCTTTGATGAAATGATATAGGATGGTGAGTTGGAGCCCTTATCAAACTGTATTTTAATAGTTGTAGAATGCAGCTCTGTTCTAAAACTTGAAGAAATGTGTAATTCAAAATGTTAATATTATTGGGTTTGAACGTTTCAACTGCTAGATGGCCGCAAAAGAAGTGCAGCAAACATGTGGGATAAATTTACATCTTGAACTTGTAAATTTGCATGTATTTGTGTCTGTCACATTGGGCAAACACGTATGCACTCTAACGTGTTTTTACCAGATGAATTCATCATTACTTTGAGATGTAGTCGAGCAGACACACGCTTCTGCAGCGACACACATAACTGCCTCATGTTTCTGTTAGTTTTTGCCCATTTGTATGCACAACGGACATTAATCTCTTAACATTATAGACACCATTATGCTGTTTTCACATCAGATATACTGCATCACTCCACCGTTCATTAGTTGGCCAATTATAATGCTGTGTCCACTAGACATTGTGTAGGAACGGTCAGCTGGTCAGACAAGCCTCTCGCCTACAAACACGAACCCTCCTACATGTTTACTGTGTTTGCTGTTGCTGTTCTTTGATAGGCAGGGAGCTACTTATCTGTTTGTATACACCAGCCTAATTATGTGTCAGCTATAGATTTAAGCTGCCAGCGTCATCAGAGGGTTTAAGTCTTAAACCAGCCTCATTACACTAACTCCTATCAGTCCTAATTGCCAATACAGGAGTTGATGGATTCTGCGCAGCACTTCATAACACAGCAAATGTCTGTGGCTCTTAAGGGTGGAGGACATTTTCTGTTTTATTTCTAATACCTGTTCTAGTAAGAATAATAAAAATGACATTGTGTGTGTGTGTGACATTAAATTAATTTGAGCTGTTTTTTTACACTGTAAACTTCTGATCTGAGTGAAGCCTGAGGAGTGTTTCATATTGCACAATGACTTAAGTAAATCAGGCTTATTTTCCAGAAATTATGTTTAATGAAGCAGGATTAAATAATCTGACCAAATAGGAACTTCTCGCCCCAGAGAACCCTGGTCCTGGACACGCTAGTTTGCAGATTTAGCTTCACTGCTGGCTTAACCAGTGCTGCAGTTTACCAGGCAGACTAAAACACCGCACTTTCTACAGAGACTGTTTCTTTTCACTGCAGTACCGTGAAGAGAAATCTGAGCCAAACTGAAGCACAAATGTATCACAATTTCACATACTGTAAACTGCAGTCATCACTTACTTAATATGTAGAGTAAAGACCTCTGTCAATCTCTGCACAATATCTGCCAATATACTTTAAGTGTTTTGCTCCATAACTAACAAATGTACTGAAGAAACTTTGTTTTTCTACTAATAAGAATTTTGACCCATGCTTATAGCTGCAACCTAGCATTTTCACCAGTTTGATCCCACATTAAATGTAATTTACATACAAACTAAAGTTTTAAACAAACATCCAAAAACCCATGTATTAAATACAAGAAGGCCAGACCACCAATCTGAAGGAACATGCTAATTATCTTATATGAACCTTACAGTTCTGTTTTCTCCATTGTGAATTGGAGGGATCTGTGCTTGATGTCTTGGGTGTGTGCTTCAAAGTCATGAGTAAGTAGTTCTTAATCCAGGTGTAAATTAGTCTGATCACATTAGCGCTAAATTGCTTTTATGAAACTGAAGCTTGCTGGATCAGTCTGTTAGGCTTGTTTTTTTTAAACTAGGATTTTCACAATAAGCCCTGCTTTTCTGAGCGTTCTTCATGATACACCCCTCTGGTCTTCTATTTTCTAAACTGAAATAGTTCATTAATTCTTTAGAAATTATTCAATTAGCCACAGCCTGAATTATATTCATTTGTTTAACTGTTTAATATCCACTGGATGTGAGTGTAGGCACAATAATGTCAGCAATTTCAAGCACATATTGTAGCATTTTAGTAGTTTTTAAATCTTAATAAGCAGCATTAAAAAGCAACATATGTCTAGCAGGTATCTGTATGTCAGTCTGTCTGCACCTGCAGTGCTAAAAGTCTAGCTGCTACTCCTTTTCTTGCCTATAGGTGGTGCATGTTGCCACATTCAGAACCACAGCTCTGGAACTGCTGGCGCAGCTCCTCTGCAATTGGATGATATTGGTAGCGGTTGGTCTGGTTGGTCTGGCTCGCTGTGTTGTTGACAATAGATTAGTCAGAGCTGCCTGTGTGTGTGTGTGTGTGTGTGTGTGATTGAGTGTGTGTGTGTTTGGGAGTACATTGATCCGCCGGGCTCTGATAGTCTGTTCTGTTGCAGTCTGGTTCAGTTCCACACACACACGAGTGTCCCATGCCGCGGGGCAACGGCTGTTGTTGCATTGCCCAGAGGGTATGTGTGTTTTTCGATGTGTTTGCTATGTGAATGTGTGTGTGTGGCTGGGCAAGGTTCAGACGTGATCCGTTGGCCTGCTGGCTTGGCGTTTTGTCTCTTGTACACACTGAGCCGGTGGGAGTTGGATGTTGGAGTTGGACGTTGTTCTTTTCAGCAGCTAGCTCCCCCCGTTTTCCTTAGCGTCTCTCTCTCTCTCTCTCTCTCTCTCTCTCTCTCTCTCTCTCTCTCTCTCTCCCTCACACACACACACACAATATGTACACACACATAAGAAAGCACCTCCGACAACTACATACCCCTGCAAAATACTGTATAACTAAACACATGAACATCCACATAGATTCATGCATTGACAAATCGCTTTTGACCCCTGCACACACACACACACACACACACACACACACTCACACATACACACACACTCCTTATCTAACAGCTCTGGTCGTAGCAGCTTGTTCAGCACAAGTCTCAGAGGAAAAGAAAAAGACTGTGAGAAATAGACAAAGACAGAAAGAGAGAGATGCATTTCCGATATGAAACTCCACCCTGTCAGCATATTACCAGCTGCAGTGAAGACTCATTGCATTCAGACCACATTTTTCTCTACTTTTTCCACCTTACGCTCTGGCGATGAGCTAAAATGGAAAAACAAGTGGCCTGGGCAAATGTTCAGCATTCAATTAGCAGCTATTAATGAAAAGGATATCATTTAGAGCAGGAGTTATGATTGTAAAATGAGTAATAACTATCAATAGTGATTTTCCTAGTAGTCAATATTGCAAGAATTGCAAAAAAAAAAACAAAGCTGTAGGTTGGACAAGGAATAGTGACACCCCAGAACATTAATTAGTTCTGAGGAAATTATCATTGGATTGCACTGGCTCAGTTGTCATAGAGATGGTTTAGTTGTTATCACGTGACCTAAGAACGTCACGTGATAACAGGTGGTTGTGTTATCTCTGTTCAAAGATGACATATAAATAAAAAATAAAAAACTCAAACTCAAGGTCCACCTTCTAGCCTTTTCTGGAGCTTCGTTTGGAGACATATCGGACAATGGAATTTTGTAGAACAATATGCAGAATATGACCATATTACAATGAATTTCGATAAATAAGAATATTGAATTGTTACGCATTCCTAATATTATGCTTAGTAACCAAGTGTTGTTATTATGTGAAACCCTACTTTCCCTGTTCCCTGGTTGATGGTTTTTAAGTCTTATAGTCTAACTCTAACTCGTCCATGTTTGGTTTACCATTTATTTCACCTTATTAAAGTCAAATTTTTCTTGAGGGGCATTTGTATAGATAATGGAATTAATGTGAATGCATTTTTCTAATATTTGTCGGATGATGCTATACTGTAGCAAAGGTTAATTAGTGCTTTTAATCTAATCTGCTTGTAATATGTGACAGTATACGTCATATAAAGTGTTACCAGCATTTAATCACTTTAAACATGTCTGCATAGCTGTGATTAACAAAACAAAGGAGCTGCAATGCTCAAAGAGAACCTTATACACACATACACCTACAGTATACTTGCACACACACACACCATTGTGTGCCTTGCGTATACACGCTTCTGAATTATTAAGATTCCAACAAAGAGCAAAGAAGGGATTTTACTTCTCTCCCTGTGTGCTTCAAGATGGAGAATCTGTGAGACAGCAGCAGAGATAGAAGGCGATGCTGACACGAAGAGATGCATGAAATAAAAACGTGATTCTTTAATATTTTACAATGTGTTTGACTGCTGAAATGTGTGACTGAATATCCTTGTGTATTTTACTCTGTTAGTATTGTGTTTTTGTTCCCAGTAGATGTGTTGATCTTTCTTTTTGAGATGATTAGGTAGAGGATAAATGAAAATGAAATCTTGGTAGAAAGAAAAGGCAGTGCAAGGTGTCTGTGTTCCCTGCAGTTATGTAGAGAGAGGCGTCATATAGAGCAGTCAGAGAAAGAGAGAGGCGTAGAGGGGAATGTGGTGACTTTAAAAGAAGATAATGAACAGAAAAATGAAAGAGCAGGAAAAACAGAATTAGGAATCAAAATTAAAGTTTCATGAGGGGAGATTTCTCTGCAAGATATTGCTGGATGGTAGAAATGGAGAATTGTGTAAGATTTCGCTGCCGTGCTGTTACACAGCATGACTGTCCACTGGGATCTCTAATGTTAAAATGCTGTATCAGTTGTGATAACCTAGAAAGTGGTGGGTAATCACCATTCTTCCCATTGTATCCCTCTCATTCTGTCTTACTTCTGTTTTCTCTCTTTTTGTCATACACAGTAGTTGCCACACACACACACACACACACACACACACACAGATCTCTCTCTCCCTGTTCATGTCACCTAATTTACGATAAAGGACAGATTGCCATTTGTCTGAAAGCTTTTTATGACTGTGCAGACCTTGTTATGGTACCACACAATCTATTCTCTGCTAGAGGTGTGTGTGTGTGTGTGTGTGTGTGTGTGTGTGTGTGTGTGTGAAACATGGATTCATGCAGCAACATTGTAATAGGGCCTCTATCCTGCAGGCGTTATTTATGCATTGGCCACTCTTTGAGAATCCGCGCTCTCCGTGCCTGATTCATTATTCTGAGAGAGAGACAGAAGAGGTGAGAAGAGGGGGAAAGAGAAGCCCATATAGCCAGCCTTCTGCTGCTCCTCCTCTTCCTCTCCACATCTCTGTCCTCATCCTCCCCATCACATGGATCTCCCCGAGCAGTGCCAGTGCAGCAGGCTTTTATTGTGATTGAGTCTGCCGCTTACAAGGAATGATACGGGGGAGGCTGTCTCTGTCTCGCAGACAGACCGATAGCTCAATCCTGAGCTGTTTTACCTCCATCCAGGCAGGACACTACGTACCATATAGAGAAACCACTGTAGGTACACACAGCTGGTAATACATGATTCAAAAAAGTCTGACAAATAAGATGTTGTGTCATTATGGTGTCCTTTGCTATGTAGAACAAGCAGCAGCAGCAGTAGTGGTAGCAGTAGTAGTAGTGGTTGTAGCAGTAATAGCAGAAGTTCATGTAACAATAGTAGCAGTGGTGATAGTATTAGTATTACTGTTTTTACAGTATTTCTGTGTGTGTAGCATGGAGGGGGCTACAACTGCGTTTCATTGTACAATCCTGTATTGTATAATGACAAATAAAAGATAACCTGAAACTGATTAGTTGTAACAGCAGTAGTAGAAATGCAATTGTTGTCGCCCCTCTTGAAATAAGGGCATAACAATTATAACATCACTAACACT